>BQNB010143683.1:0-16959 GCA_026074375.1 Tanacetum coccineum | reverse complement strand
AAGGAATCACCTATTTCATCACCAGATCCTATTACTCCACCAGCTATTTTAACTCCATCTCCGGTATTACCACCATCACTACTATTTAATCCTTGATATTTCTCTAATCCTGAAGAACTATTACCACCTAAGAAGTGAATCCATTCCCCATCTTCTTTCTCAACTACGTTATCTAATTCATCTCGGAATCAAACCTATGATTTGGTATCACCATCTTCTTTAGTTTATACTCCTACCCCACCTCAGATATTTGAAATAGGAAAATGTCCAATTAAGATGTATCTGAAACATCATGAGGGACAAATAGAAGATATTTTGAATTACTTAGAAGAACTCTCTTTTCACCGCATTAAGAAAATGGAAGAAGGACGTATTAATAGTAACGAACTAAAGACTGAACTCAAGGAAATCCATACTCAGATTATCAAACTTCAAAAGAAACGGTTAGGGCAAAAGGATAAGATTGCCTTTGCTCACTACATAATTTATGATCTTGAATGGATCATTGAGAAAACCCAAGCTTATCACCAAACTTTAGGATGTCATCTACCAGCTCAAAATCATCAACTCTTAAACTAGTTGTAGCTTTATCCTAAGCCACGGGATGTGTGGTATAAATAAAAACGCTTGTCAAATCTTGACTACAGTAAAAAGGAAAGTTATTTATAAAGGAAATCACGTTTCATACCTTATTGTTTCCAACTTATCTCTCTCTTCCATCATCATCTCCATCATTTGTATCATTATCTCCGTCTTCATGAATCATACCATAACTTCTAAGTGCTTAAAATCCAAAAATAAGCATTTCTCTAAGCATTTTAAGCATCACATTTTCTTTAAAGTATTACCTTTCTAAACTTGTGATGTCATTCTTACTACATGTTCTCTTATGTTGATAGAATGCCTCCCAAAAGGACGTCAACATCCGAAACACCAGCCATAACTTTGGATGCCATCCGGCAACTGACTGCTGATTTTACTGCAGCCCTGGAAGCACAGACTGCTGCCATGGCAAGTGCTAGTAATCTTACTGGAACTCCTGCAGTGAAAACGGGAAACTACAAAGAGTTTATCAGCTGTCAACCTTTCTGCTTTAATGGTACGGAAGGAGCAGTAGGCCTTATTCGCTGGTTTGAACGAACCGAATCAGTATTCTCTCGAAGCAGATGTGCTGAGGAAAATAAAGTAACATTTGCTACTGGTACTTTAACTGACGATGCCTTATCCTGGTGGAATGCATATGCCCAACCTATGGGAATAGAGCAAGCTAATCGAACCACCTGGACTGAGTTAAAAAGGCTTCTGACAAACAAGTATTGTCCCCGGACTGAGATCAGAAAAATGGAAGAGGAACTTTACAATCTGAGTGTAAAGGGAAATGATCTTAAACCCTATGTTAGAAGATTCCAAGAATTAACCACCTTGTGTCCAAACATGGTGCCAAACAATGAGAAACTCTTGGAAGCTTTTATCGGAGGTCTACCTCGAAGCATTGAAGGAAACGTTACTGCCTCGAAACCTCAAACTTTGGAGGAAGCCATCAACATATCCCAGAGGTTAATGGATCAGATAATAAAACGCGATTCTGTGCAAGAAACCAATGATCATAAACGAAAATTAGAAGATAAGAGAAACACCATCGACAACAACAACAACTACCCCAAATACCACAACAACAATAACCACTTCAACAATCGCAAAAATGACAACTACCAAAATAACCACAACAATCACAACTGTAATGATGATTACCACCACCAGCAGAATAGAAGACAAGAACCTATTAGGACTTATCCTCCTAAAAGATACCATGGAAACCTTCCTTTGTGTACAAAATGCACCCTGCATCACACAGGAGATTGCACTGTCAAGTGTCGAACTTGCAACAAAGTGGGTCATCTGACCAGAAACTGCAGAGACAAAAGATCAACCGCTGAAAACAACTCTTGAGGATATTCAACTCTCATCAGAATCTTCTTCAATCTAAAAACCCCAATCATCAATTCTCGTCGTCTGTTACTTTTATTCTACTACAAGATACTTAGCATAAGTATCAACCCTTTTTCATATGTAAAGTTATCCATGAAATAATAAAGTGATGATTCCGTTACATCTTGTTATCTGAATCTTGTTAAATGATGATATCATAAACTTCAAAAAATCGTTTGTCAAATTCTACTAATTCTATTATGTTCAAACTCTAAATACTCTCCTCATACCTTTGCAACATAAATTTTCATCCTCGATTATATGGGCGTCAATACAATCACATATGAATCTTATCTTAACAAGTTAATTTTCTACCACATTTCCATGATTTTGTTTTTATGCTTAGTTAAGACGATTTATTGGATCATCTTATTGAAATGAATTAGGTCCACTTCTCATTTGAATAGGATATTATAAATTCCTTGAACTATGAATTTATAAATCTAGTTTACAAGGAGTTGGTCGCTTCTTTTTGAAATGACTATTTATAATATTAAGTAGGCTTAAGTATATAACATACGTACAAACAAGTTTCTTTCAATCCATTTGTATAAACAATCCCTTAATCATTATCCTTATTACCTTCATCATTGTTCATTTCTAAAAATTATATCTCACATGATTAGAAATACACTCTCACTAAATCATAATCATTCTTGAACATCACCATTCCATGTTCTCTGTATTTAAAAAAATTTCTATATTCTGTAACGTAAAATAACACGGAAACACACAGAATCTATGCAATATAAATAATTTACTACATAGGTTATGAAAAATTTTGATAAAGACTTTATGATAGGATTCTTATCTTGATGTTGACTTTTAAAGTTAATGAATAACCAATTCTTACGGATTGAGTAGCGCAACGCCTTCCATCACCTTAGATTCTACCAGAGAAGATTAGAGAAAAATTCTAGTGAGTGTCACCAAGAGGTTATGATCTTGAAAAATAGTAGACGTAATGTAATGATGGTAATTATATTTATGGTTGTTCAAATATAATTATAAAGCACACACCCGTGAACTTGTGCCTTGATTAACCTAAATTCATACCCAGTACCTATCTCTAAACAATACCACTATAACTTACAATTAAATCTCGGGACGAGATTTCTGTAAGGGGTGGAGACTATAACAACCCAAGAATTTTCATTAAATGCAAAACCTATTTTACTATTATCACAATTGTACGGGGAAATTTTTCGCTTTATTACATTACTTATATATCTCAGTATGTCATAACTAAAGTAGACGAGCTCACACAACCTATCTATGACCATCCTATCTTCATATATGTTAAGCAAACATCATAACATGTCAAGTCAATATCATCATATCCCTTTTACAAGGTACATTATTCCTATAATGTACTATTCGCAACGTTATATCTAAACGGGCTTTAAACCATTATCATGGAAGGGTTAACTCCTTAAGTGAATGCACAAGCTACCAAAGCATATGTACAAGTAATATGATATCTCATTTAAAATATAAAATCTCTTCAAGTCAAAGTACAAATCTCTAAAAGCTCAATGTACAAGTCATTAAGCATGATCTCTAAAATAGCCGTTTTACCTCCATTTTCATTCTCATCTCTTCACTACCACTTAAGCAAGCTAATATACTCATTTTACAATATATGAACCCTAATTATTCCATACATAAGCTTTCATACATCTTTTTGCACTCAAAACCCTAATTCAAAACCCTAAACCCTAAAACTGAGCTAGTTTCTAAACCATGACCTGTTTCTTGGCTTTTATCCATTATAAACCCAAACCAACACTCAAATGAGTTGTAAAACTTATTTTACAATCATATCAATCCTATTTAATTCATTATTCATCTTTACATTCATAATTTTTACTTCACTTTGTAGTAAAACATATCCTAGAACCCTAAATGTACTAAATGGTTCATTTAACCCGTTTTACTCGTTTAAACCATTCTAATCCCATATAACCAACCAAGGGCCTAATAAAGTCATAAAAAGATTTAAAAATATAATCTATCATTTAACTGGCAATGTGCAAGAAATCAAAGCCTAGAAAACCTTAACGAATCCAGAAAACCCTAATTATGCCCTAATTGTAACTTTGACCTGTTTTCTCAATTTCAACCCATTATAACTTAAACCAACGACCAAAACTTCAATGATTATACTTTTATATAAGCCCTATTATTTGATTTTCCATCATTTCTAATCAAGGTATAGCAAAATATATGCAAGAAGAAAGTACGAAAACCACAAACGTGCCCTAGTTGGAAACCTCCGTACCATCCCTTTTCTTCAGTTCTAATCCATTTTAACCAAACGAATTGTATCTTTGGCTAATTACTTTAATCCCAGACCTTAACAACCTATTTCATCATTCCTTAATCATTTATAACACAATGTACCTTGTTAAAACCTTTGAAGAACCCGTCGAACCCAAAATAGACCCGGTTTGCTTCTATGACCATTTTAACCCCTCTAAATTGCTACCATGTGCAAATGACCACCTAAGAACTCTTCTAGAAACCTTCAAGCAGCTTATGCACCTACTTGGACCAAGCCTTGGTCAAATTTGAGAAGCACATGGCCTTCTTTTTCTCCTCTTTAGCCACGGCAGCAAGGAAGAAGGCCACCACATGCAAGCTACTTTCCTAGACCTCCTACAGTTTCATTTTCTAGCTATACACCTCCCTAACTAGACCCTCTATGTGTCAAGACCAGATCATAACCCTTGCTTACTCCTTGCTACTTCAAATGGGTATAAATAGGGGCATAATGTGTTCATTCTTCTTCATCCCCCACTTCCTCCTCTATAACCCTTCATAGAAGCAATCCTTTGCTCTAATAGATCCTAAGTGATCTTAAGAAGTCTCAAGTACAGAAAGGAAGCAAAAGAAACCAAGAAACGAAGCCCGGGGACGTCGTTACTTAGCCGTACGAAGCGAAAGTCCCGATTCTTGACCTTTTCCACCTTTTTGCTCCTGGAAGCTCAAACCTGTCTTTGAATGTTTCTATTCTTCTCATACACCCTAATAATGTTCATATGATCCTAATATATCTTGTTTAATAGTTTCATAACTCCAATTCATGATAATTTTCCATTTTGATCCAAAACGTTTCACCCGAAACCCTAATTTCGTGTTTTTTTAAAAACAAAATGCTTATAATGATTAAATATTGTTATAATTCTATCCTAGCATGCTTATACTAATGGGTAAATAACCATTTATTGTTTAATGAAGGTATTTTGAACTTAAAACCCACGCGTTTATGTTTTGAACCTAATTTGACCTGTTTTACTTCCGTAGCTCAACGAATCGTTAAATGAAACTTGTTTATGTGTAAAAATTTATTATAGTATATTATTAACTTATAAATGTCTAATGAACTTTTAAAATAGGTTGCATGGCAATTTGGAACTGTTTTGTAATTATAATCCATGCAAGGGGTATATATCGTAATTTTTAAACTTATAACTAAGGACCAAATATGTCATTTTATCAAAGTTATTAACTATAGGGGTTATTATGTATTTTCAATAGTCCAGGTTTACTTGGTATTATCTTACTAAGTTTGAAGGACCAAAGCTCGTTAAAAATGCAAAACCCTAGGGGTCTACTTGCCAATTTTCCAAACCATAGGGTCTAAAATTTAACATTTTGAAAAAGTATAAACTCTGTTTAAAACCTTACCAGGACGATAACTTTAATTAATGCTTCTCGTGCTTAACATTTCCAGATATTGAATAAAACGCTTAAAACCGATCATCCGGAAGCTTATTGTCTTTTTATACCCACATACTAGGAGCTTCATATAAGAGGGGTTCTTCTTGTGGTATTACTTTATGACTGAGTTGTTGGGTTTACGATTTAAAGTGCCCTAGCTCTCAAACGTTTAGCTGAATGACTTCTGGAATTATGATGGCTCGACGGGTGCAATATTCAAACTCTTCAATCAATAGAACTCTTAAACCAAATCTAAGTACAATCTTCCTAAGACTTGACATATTCTACTCAGGTTGTGTGACGTGGCTGTCTATTATCATTTTGCTATATCAACCTTTCCCTGGGTAGATTGTGATAAGGGTGTCAACTTTCATTTTGGCATATTTATTAACTCCTACATATCAGGTGATAGTTCATAACCTCGCCTGTTACTCATTTTACTGTTTTATAAACCCGCTAGGGGGATCATGCTTGTTACAAATTTCATTTACATACTCATTCATCTTATACCATGTGATTACTTTTCAAAGACTTAATGAATTCATAATCTCACATATCTTATAAACCCGTGACACCTACTATAAAATCATGAATGCAAGTGTTATGCTAAACTATATGCTATCCTGATATATTATTGCCTAGGTACATGGAAATATCTCTTTGGGTAATATCTCCCAATATCTCTTTAATATCTCTTTGGGTAATATCTCCCAATATCTTTTTAATATCTCTTTGGGTAATATCTCCCAATATCTCTTTAATATCTCTTTGGGTAATATCTCCCAATATCTTTTTAATATCTCTTTGGGTAATATCTCCCAATATCTCTTTAATATCTCTTTGGGTAATATCTCCCAATATCTCTTTAATATCTCTTATGTGATTCATGAGTTTAGGGTAATAATACTGTTCTCCATGATAATTATCCCTGCAATACCAGTATTTACACTATAACTTGTATTCAACTATTACATTTCAAACCTATGAATTTCACTCAACCTTTGTGTTGACTTTTTAGCATGTTTATCTCAGGTAATTGAGCAAGTTGCGGTACGGGAGTAATAGTGGCATGGCTTGAGGTGCTGAAACTGTTTCATTCAAACATGATTAGAATTTTGGGACCTGCATTTTATAAAAACTGAATATAATGAAGTAAACTAAAATATTCCTAACAACGTCTCTGTTAGAATGTTGTTTTCTATGATTATGATTGTTGTAACTTGAGGTTAATACCCAAAATTATCTTCGCTGCTATATTGTAAAAATAAGGGTGTTACACAAAGCCCAAATTAGGTTGTCCCTTTTTGAGTATTAAATGATCCTTTTACACAGCATGATGTGTGAAATTTCTAAGGATTTTTGACTTGGAATCTCTGCAAAGCACATACTGCAAACATAATACAGGTCTTGAAGAAGTTAGATACCATTAGTGATCAATCATGGATTTTCAAGTGTTCATCTAACAATTCACCTTCCACTCTTCTTAAGAGCCAAAGGATTACTGGGTTTCTATAGGTGTGCTTGCTGTTTTGAATTAGGTTAAACCACAATTTCTTCAAAATCTCAGTCCCATACTTGTCTGGGATGATAAAAATTCCATCTTCCTTCTTTCTTTACTTGCAGTTCCTAGGAAGATGTAAGTTCACCATAGAGCTTCATTTGTAACTGCTTATGCATATCCTTCTCTCACATTCAGTGCATAAATGGTACTTCTTTGGAGAGCCAAAATGATATCAGTCTTTCATACACTTGAACTAACAGAATATCACCTTTGTCCCTTTTGATAAATAAAGTCTTGTCTATATTTCCTCTCTGAAACCCATTGTCCAATAAATAAGTTGACAGAGTTTCATACCAAGCTCTGGGAGCTTGATGCAGTCCATAAAGTGCCTTTTCTACTTTGTATACTCTGTTAGGAAGTTGGTCTTCAAATCTGGCCGAGGTGTGACAAACCATAGACTTCCTTTTCAATCTTACCATAAAGAAAAGCACTCTTGACATCCATCTGGTGCACCATAAAGTCTTTAAATGAGGCATAGGCTAAGAATAGCCTAATTGCTTTAATTTTGACAACAGGAGCAAAAACCTCATCATAATCTATTCCTTCTTCTTGTGTGTATCCTTGTGCAACCAATCTTGCTTTATTCTTAATCATAATACATCTTTCATCCTTCATATTCCTGTAAACCCATTTAGTCCCAATAGCCCTTTTTCTATTTGGTAAATCCACCAGAGTCCAAACCTTTTGTAATTTGAATTGCAGTTGCTCATCCTGCATAGCTTTTATCCAGCTTGGATCCTTTAATGCATGAATTACCTTTTTGGGTTCTTCTTGTGATAAAAAGCAAGCAAACAAGCAGTTTTGAAAGTCTTTATGGTTTATTCTTTGCTAAACAGAACTAAACAAACCATGTTCTTCCAAATTCTTTGTCATTCTTCTTGTTTGAGGTGCTGAATGCAAGTCTCTAATAATTTGTTCAACTGGATGATCTTTGTGTATTCTTGTAGTTGGAATAGGACTGACAGGCATAACTGCATCTAAATTGTTCATGTCAGCCTCTACACCAACATCTTCATCATCATCTGAATAAACAATATCTTCTAATTCAGGCATATTTGGATCATCTGGAAGTTCAATGCTTGATTTTGGATCAACATCATTAACTTTTATATCAGCAGCATTAACAGTTGGACTAACAATATTAATAGTGTTAGTGCTGTTAACACTAGCAGTATTAACATTGTTAGTGCTGCTAACATTGTCATCTTTCTCTTGATTAACTCTTGGCTCCTTTGTACTTGGAACCTCACTATCTTCATTCCCTAGATCTTCAGCATCCTTCTTTTCCTCCTCCCCTGATGGTTTGAATCTAGCATCAGGAGAACTCTTTGAATCTTGAGAGTATAGCGGATCAGCATGCCACATTGGTAGTAGAATGTAATGTTTGCCAGGTACTGTCTCCATTCTAGCTTAACCTGCATCATTACTGTTTTGTACCTGCATTACTTTTAGATTGATACCTGCAACAACTAGATTATAGTTCATAGGACTCCTTGTTAGTGAATCTATATCAAAAAGCTATTTGGTCCACTTCCTTAATATTAGGTGTTATACTCACTAAATTGAACAATGCGGTTCTCTTTTACTATTCTAGTTCTACCTTGAATTGATTACTCTGATGCTTTACCATTGGCTTAGGTATCTTTGACAATCCGTCCAATTTTCAGGTCGTTATTTTATTCTGAGGATTAATTTATTTTCAATTTTATTGTTGAGATATGAACTCACGGCTAACCGGGAAGAAATTAGGCTTACACTTGTAATTTAAGTAACGTTTATGAAGAACCGGCAAATCCTATGTTAAGCATCGACGTTTATATTTTCAAAATGCCGTAGACATATTTTTATTGCATTCGTTTTTATTTTTCGTGTCCTGTACTATTTTTACATTTTACGCAAAACGACTACAAATAGTACCTTTTAAAATATCGGAATTTGATAATACCCGCATTTACAAATTATGAGGCAAGTTTAAAGACTCACCCAACTTATTATCACCCATAGGGTTCGGACACACCAAGAGTAGGCTGTCCCTTGTGTTGAAATCTTAAACATGCATAAGACACTTGGCCATGTCCTTGCTGTGGTATTAAAGAATTTTTCTTTAATAGAAAAATGAGTATCTAAGTGTTTTGGTAGGTCAAATTGGTTTATTGTGAAGGTGACTTAAATGTCAAGGTAAGTCCTTCCTGTTTGATTTATCGTCGACATTTAAAATTTTTATTGTCGTTAATTATTTATTTTTGTATACTATTGCGAGAAATATTGATAATTATTTATTTTCGCCAATCCGCGAGTCAACGTTTGACGTGCGGAACATTAAACGTAATTTTTTTAGTTCTTTAAATAAATTATGACGGCATCGTTGATGTATTATTTTTGTTTAAATATATTTGTCGGACTTCGTCGTCAATGTTCCTTGTCTTGAGCCGGACTCGCATTTTAAAATGTACACATTTTATTAAATGTTTTAAACCAAGAAAAAGATGACGGAAATAAAAATGGTCTCGAAAGTTTAATCCCGAGCCACGGTAGTTGGTTTTTATTTAAGCAAAAGATGTGGCGTATTTCGTCAAAAAAATATAAAAGAGGAAAGGAGGGAGGACTATTTTTGCCAAAAGCTCAAAATAAGGAAGTATATAAACATATTTCCTTCCATTTCATTTCATTTCTAACAAAACAAAAAGGTGTAAGTGTGTGTGTTCTTATGGCCGGCCACCATGACACCAGAATTCGCCGCTGAAAAAGTTTTCCGGTGACCGAAAACCGCCGTGTCGCCGGAAAACGTCACATGCACAATGACCAACTTATATTTTCTGAATCCTCTCGTCATTTCCTACGTATCTATCCAATAAAATCACACATGCAATGAATATTTTTGGAGTAAAGACTAAGCTTGGATTTGAAGTCTACATCAAGTCTTGTTGTTTATTGTTGATCATTTAATCATTTTCTACACATTCCTTGTGGCAAAAATCTCATGAGTTATGCTTATGTTTTCTTTTGATTTCCAAATGTAGATGTACATGCATGATATATGATGACCAAGGATTAAAATGGGATTTGTGTGTATAAATCTAGATTCAAAACTAGCTAAAATAGTCATCTAAACAAGTGAAATGATCATAAAATTTATAGGCTGTGATGAACAGTAGGTTTCGTGATTTTGAGTAAGTTGGATGATGAATTTGATTACACTAGGTTGTAGATAATTGTTTTATGAACAAGTGGCAAATTAGATGATTTTTAGAAAAGTGGAAAGATTGAGGTGAGATTATGGTAAATTACTAATAACTGTTGCAATCTGACCTTGTATATCTGATGGCAAAAAGTTTCATACTTTACGTATGAGTGGTTTTAAAGTTTTAAACAATGAGACTCTAGTAAAATCATGTAGGTTCTGGACCTGTTGGGATGGTTAAACCAATTTTATATGGTTTTGTAATGGCATGAAAAAAAAATGGTGAAAGTGAGATTTCAGTCCGAATTTGTAACTTGACTTTTATGTATAAAAGTAACCTCTTGTATATGTATGCTAAAAGATGATACTAAACTGAGTTTTATATCTGTAAAGTGGACTCTTAAATATGAAGTCAAGCATATAAAATATATAATTATACCTTTACCGGTTTATAAAATTACGATATTTTCGTATACATTAAAGTATACAAAATTTACTACTTACCCGAACATATACGATGTAAGCGATTTTTGTAACTAAACCGAGGTGGTGACGACCCACTTCTTGGGAGTTTATTTTTAAAGGTTAACATTACTGATAATACATGTCTGATTCTCGAGAACCCGAAAAATTTATAATAAGACTCATTTACAGCTTGAATGGGGGCCATACAGCCTATTGGGCCACTAGGGCCCAATGTATTAAAATAGAAATATTGGGACTTGCTTTAAGCCCAACCCACTTTGGGCTTATTTACTGATGCTATGACTCTGGGTTTGGGTTAATAAATATCAACCCAGTCTATAACTTAATGGGCTTGCTTAAAGGCCTATTGTTTTTGAGCTAATTTAGACAATACTAGTAACAATAGGCCTAATAAAAAACAAGTTATAAACCTAGAATTACTCTGAAGTGTGAAATAAATATGTTGCCAAGAAGCTTGATCATCATATAAAAACTACATGTATACCATATACTTATTTAATTTATGAGTTTTCCGTTATTTTTGTCGACTAGAAACCTTAAGACTTGTTACATTTGTTTTAGGTCTTGGTTGATGACGCCGCCCCTATCCGAAGTTTTTATTCATTGATATTCTCATCCGACATCACTAAGTGAGTTCATAGCCTCGCATTTGTTTTACACTTTAATTGTTTTATAAACACGCGAGGGAGATACATGCTTGTTTTTATATAGAACACTAAGGGAGATTGTTTATGACTAGTAGCCTTTGATTATTATAAAGTTAGATTAACTCGTTAGATAAAAAGACCGCGAAAAATCATGAATTGTTAATTGCCAAGGTTTTATGGCAATACGCTTTACTACATGGTGGAATTAGTACTATTTGTGGTTGCCACCATCCAATCCCCGTGACGACTGGCTATCGTCTCGTGTCGGGAAAATGACACTACGGATGCGTTGTATAGAGAGTAATATGCACTTATAGCGAGGGTGTATAGTGGGCATTTTTATTATATGGTAACGTTCAATGTCATGAGGCTTATAATAATCCCCCTATAACTTTGTCTGATCCACATCGTTATGTCTTGATGATTTTGAGAAATGATACTTGTGTTCGGAATTTATTATATATATAAACTCTATGGATTCACTCAACATTATTGTTGACTTTTTAGCATGTTTTATCTCAGGTCCTTGAAGGTAATTCGGTGATGAAGATTTCGGAGAAGCTAATGAAATAAATATTTTGAAGGCCCATTTAAAGAAAATCATTCGAAGAAAATATTTGAAAATGATGTATTGATTATGAAAATATTTGGGACCTATGTTGTGAAACTTTTATTTCGAATGGTTATATTTAAAAACGTCTCTTTTCGAGTCGTTTTCTATGCTTGAGTTATTGTATTAAGACGTAGCACCCCAAATGACCCTTCCGCTGAGATATATAAAAATGAGGGTGTTACAGATTGGTATCAAGAGCTTAAGTTATAGAGAACAAAAGATTTTCAAAAAAAAAAATGAACGAAAGGATTTTTTGATATCTTTTAACTTTAACTGTGCAAGCGAAATCTCCAAATTACCGATGGGACAAGAATGAGAAGGATTTATTTATCGATATATATATGGAAAAATATATATATGTTATAATATGAAATTTTTATTTATTTGAATATAAATGTTAATTATGTAATTATTTAATACTAATACGAGATATTTATACGACGCAGATTGTCATGGAGAACCCTAATCATCTTAACGATCCGAACGAAGCTATTCCCGAGGTGAACCCAATTGTTCCCGAGCCGAACCAAGTTGTGGATATCCAGGATCCCAATGAAATGGTTGACATTCTTGGTGATATTGATTTGGTTGATTATGACGAAGAAGATCCTGAAGAAGATCCTGAAGAGGAACCCGAGGAAGATGTTGATATTGAGTTCGAGGATGATGCTGAGTTAATATTTTCTTATGAGGTGGAGGGTGACAAAACCCTACCACCTGAAGATGTGTCATCTGATTCTATGTCATCTGATTTTATGTCATCTGATTCTGAGTCAGAGGACGAGGAGGTCGATGTTGTACTTTCCGAGGGGCTTATTTGAGGTAGGAGAGTTATCTTCTGCTCGTGACTCATCTCATGTTGATGGATTAGCACCGTGGGCCTTAAGGCATGATTTAGAGGCATCACGTGCACAAGCTAGAGTCATGGAGGCTGAGTTGGGTACGTGCCAAACTGAGTTTGCTCTTCTCAAATCCAAGAATAAAATCGGGGAAAAAACAAGGGAGTTACTTAATCATGATTTAGAAAATGTCGAGCGTGCTTTGGGTAATGTTCTCGAGAGGATGTCGATATTGGAGAGTGGGGAGAATGCCACATTGAAGAAAATATTGGCTGAGACTGAGACTAAGTTGGTGTTGGCTCGTATGGAGTGTAAGACTGCTGAGAGGAGGTTGCATGAGTCCCAAGTGTGGAATAAGATGTTTTACTTGGATATGGTTCGTATTGGGGCTGTTCCGAAGCCGCCATCTGATGATGAGGATACCGAGCATCCGAGAAAGAAATCTAAGAACTCTACTTCTGATGGGACCGAGGGACCTTCTGAGCCACGTAGACCACCTAGTGACTCTTAGTATATTAGTTTATCATTTGTAGTATCTTTTGTAAATCACTAACTAAACTGTGATGTCAGTTAGTACTCAGCTTCAAAGTTATGGCTTCCACTTTGATAAAATACCTATGTATTGTGACTCAAAGGCAACCATAGCCATCTCGTGCAATCCAGTCCAACATTCCCGTACCAAGCACATCGATGTCAGATATCACTTCATAAAGGAACAGGTTGAAAAGGGTATTGTTGAATTATTCTTTGTCGGAACTGAATACCAGTTAGCTGACTTGTTTACTAAAGCTTTATCGGAAGATAGGTTTAAGTATCTTGTCAGACGACTCGGTATGAGATGTTTGACTCCAGATGAACTGGAGGTTCTGGCAATTGAATCTGCTTGATCCATCAAACATCAATTTGTAAATATTTTTATTCTCTCTTTATTTTTGATTTATAAAAATTTTGAAAAAGAAAATACAAAAATATAAAACCAACAAAAAGAAAATAGAAAAATATAAAACCTAGAAAAACAAAATATAAAATCAGAAAAATTTCAAAAAATACCAAAAAGAATCTTCTCGACATGTCTCTTGGAATCGATAACATTTACGTACCTAGAAATGTTGATTAACATCGACACGGGCGTGTAAATGAAGTTCGAGCAAGAGTTTTAAATGCTTTCAAAACATGTCATTTCTAAATTTTTCTCAATGACTTATGTACATTTCAGTGCATAACTCGGTCTCGAATGTTATAGGGAAGTGTACGCTTCAGTGCGCTTACTCTAAAATAGAAGAGAAGTCTTCTATCATGTTTTTAAAATCGTTGAACACAATTTTTCAAAAAGAACTTTCAATGTCAAAATTGTCTACAATATAATTTGTGGTATTTTTTCCATAAAAAGTGGTATTTGTTAAAATTATGTGCCCTTTTTTACAATCACTCCCTTCCTCGAATAAATTTCAAAGAATCGTAGTAAGGTAGAATGTCTTTTTATGTGAATCAATTTCTGAGTTGGACTTTTTAAAACGAAGGCCTTTTATTGTGTTGGGATACATATCATCAATGTCCATTTTATGTATCCAAAAACATCTTGTGAATAAATTGTGGAAACTTAATGTCAATTAAATAATATACATTGTTCACTAAGCCATCTCACTCCGTCTTTAAACATTATGCGTGTATATCAATTTTTTCATTCCAATGTCAAGTTTTAATAAATATGGTATCTCACATATACAGTTGAAGGGGAGCAATAGAAGATGAAATTCATGCAATAATCGTAGTATAAATTTTTCCCCTGGAATTTTTCCATGGGTCAATTGTAATCAATTGGTATTTCAAATACTAAGTGTTTTATTATTTAAAATAAGGGGAGAAAATGCGATTAAAATATGTTTTAGACGAATGTGATCTTTAAGACTCTAAGTGCAACTTTTTCCCTCATGTGCTAAACAATTTTGAATCTCGGAGCACCTGTGTAGGGGGAGTATTTGAAAATAACAATGTCAAAAAATGGTTTTATGGTTCGATCTCATACCCAACAACCTATTAATTTCACGACGATTCTGAAGTCATAAGGTTGTTAGGTTAGGTATAAGTCCTACGATCCAACCAGAACCGGAGGGATCTACCCAAGGACACTCCATAGTTAGAAATAGCAGTCCTTAGGTATGAATGGAGATGAATGTGTATAAGGGAAAAATGCCGACTAAGATTGAGCTAACACTGGAACAATCACAACAAGGTGTTAGTAATGACGTCTTGGTAAGCATTGAAGGGGTTGAAGAATGAAAAAGAAATGTATGGATAAAGGGGATGGAAAAACAAAGCAGCCCTCAACACAAACTTAGGCAGAAATACCGGGTCTAATACATAATCTATCAAAATTACTAAGATGATGGTTGTTATCTGAAGAGACATCATGGTCCCAGTGTTGCATGCACAACCCTCCCTGCATTCGGGTTTATCTTCAACTGAAACTTGTATCATTTGTCACAGAGTTACACAGTGATTTAGCATGACTTTTATAAAAATCACTAGTTACATTACCTAGCGCACTATAAACCTTGATACATATTATGAGAATTAAGCCAATTCCGTTTCCAATTGTTTACCTAAAAATTCTACAAAATTATGAGTGTGTTGGTGATGTAGTGGACTTTAGAACTTGGGCTGGTATATCACTCGAGACCGCAATGATTAGTACTATGGATTTAGAAGGAGGAACATGTTCAACGGATAAATTTCTAGGATTAAACCAAATAGCCTACATGTCGTAAAATTAACTAACTACACTGGTTAGTTAACTCCCGTGTAACCCTTTGATTACTCTCATTTTTAGAGTAAAATCCCCTAGAACAACCTGTTGAGCCATTCCTTTCTTTTTCTACACCATATTATATGTTTCGTTACACCTTTGCACCTTAGCCTACCGTGTAGATTAAGCCTATTTTAATCAAAATTTCTAGTTGCTTTCGTGTAAAGTTTTGTATTTCCTGTGTCAAAGTGAAATATTTCTATCTCTGTAATGGTTGAGAAATTGCACAATACAATGGGAAAAATATTTAGCTCGTAAGTTTTGCTACTTTCACGATTATGAATCATGTCCGAAGAAGAAGTGTTACAAGGAAAAGATTATCCGGACGAATTATGATAGTGAAGACGGTGAAATAAAACCGAGATTTATGATGTATTGCAAAAAAAATGGAAAAAGCAAAAAAAAGAGAAGGAAGAAAAATAGTCGGTTCAAAAGAAGCTTATACCAAAGGAATCACTTGGAAGGATCGATTATTCGTTGATACATTACAAAAAATCAACGATGTAAAGTCTTGTAAAAAGTGGCCGATATCACCACTTACTCTGTAAAAGTATGTAAAGATCAGGATGTAAGGGAAGTTGACCGTTATGAGAACGCCAACTTAGGTTGTCTTTTTCATTTATGTGATCGAGGTATTTGTCTATATGTTCGAGTCTTTGTCATGGAATGGTCAGGGGAAAGTTACTAGCAACCGTACCTTATTTGTTGGCTTAATCTATTTGTTTTATGAAATTTTGTTTAACACCTATTTTTCTTCCCTTTCCTAGTAACTAACCTTAATGTCCACTCGAACGAGGACTAGTTTGAGCATGCATGTCTATTCCGTCATTACGACCATGTATGCATGTCTCAGCTGCCTTGTTGGATGACGACTTTCGATGAAAGTTAAAAGCTCTATACCCTATATCATTCTTGATCCTAACCGCTGGTTAAACATAAACAGGGATGTGATCGAATTCTATGTATCTATTCCGTCGTTACGGCCGTGTATGTACGATGCAGCTGCCTTGTTGGTGTGGTACCTATGGTGAAAGACTATTGAATGATCAACCCTAGGCCTTCTTAACCCAATTTATCTTTTGACTTGTTTCTCCTTAGCTTTAGCGGTAGAGAT
>BQNB010143682.1:0-11204 GCA_026074375.1 Tanacetum coccineum | reverse complement strand
GCCAAACGCGCCTATTTATGCTAAATCAACCAAATGGTCCCCTTTGTTGTCTTCTCTAAACCCAAACGCACCCCTAATGCTAGTCTGCCCAACCAAACATCCCCTTATGTTGTTTTCTTATGCCAAACGCACCCTATTTGGTGTTAATAACCCGAAACAAACACCCCCTTGTGGCTGTCATAAACCAAACAGCCCCTTCGGCTTGTTAAACCCACAACCAAACGCTCCCTTATTGATTTATATCAAAACAAAACGCACCCTTTTGGTGTAACAATCAAACCAACGCACCCATTTGGTGGAAACAAAACCAAACGCACCCTAACAGCTGTTACAACAGCCAAACGCACCCTAAAGCTGTTTTACAGCAAACCAAACGCACCCTAACGGCTGTTACAACAGCCAAACGCACCCGTTGTGGTGCTAAACCCCAATCCAAACACACCTTTTGGTGCTAATCCTAAAACCAAACACACCCTTGAGGTGCCGACAAGAAACCCAACGCACCCTTGTTGCGTTATAACAAAACCAACGCACCTTATGGTGCTGCCGTAAACCCAACGCACCCTAATGGTGGTTTCACAGCCAACCAACACCCCCCTTACGCAGCCCCTGCTGCTGCTACAACACACAACGCACCCTAATGGTGGTGGCCGCCACCCACACGCACCCTACGGTGGAGGCTGCCACCCAAACGAACACCCAAACGGCCCTTGTTGTTGAAACCCAAACCGAACGGATCCCCTTGTTGTGTTTTCATTAAAACTGAACCAAGAGGTGTGGGGCTGCCAAACGCACCCTTTGGGTGGTGGTTTCGGTGAGGATGGTGCGGCTGAGGTGGTGGTGATGTTATGATGATGATGATGATGACGTCGTAGGGGTGGTGGGGCTGACGATGGTGATATGATGGTGGTGGTGGCGACGCGGCTGAGACAGCCGGAGGGGGGGAAAAGGCGCGTGGCCGCGAGTGGTGGTGGGGATCGGGTAGATCCGGTGGAGAGGAGACTTTTTGGTGCTCGACGGAAAACTCACTGAAAAACTTTTTCGGGCGTGGTTGGTGGTTGTCGGCGGTGGCGGGCGGCGACGCCGGTGGTGGCCGGTGGTGGCCGGCGGTGGCCGGATTTTATGAGAGAGGGGAGAGAGAGGTGGCATGTGTGTGTAGGGTGTTCAAAAAAAAACCATGAAACCGACGAACGAGCGGAAACCCCGCGCCACATACCCGAATAGAAAAAACCCGATGAACTGAAGAAACCAAAACCGAAAAAAACCGAAACCGAAAAAACCCGCTTATAATGGTTCGGTTTCGGTTTTTACTTTTAGATATCCGCGGTTGACCCGAACGAACCCGAGCATATTATACATGATTATTTTCGAATAATATTCAAAAATAATTGTACAAGTATTAATCGATTATTGCAATATTCTTTTATTGTATAACGGAATTTTTCGCTCGGTAAAGGTAAACAATTGGTAAAAATCTAGTGTGAATGGATTAATTTGATCGTTTATCTTAAGTCGAGTACTTTTATTGGTTAATACGTTATATATGAATATTTGATTTGCAATAATTGTACCGAAATACTTAGTCTTTATTGGACTTTTAAATTCAACGTCATTTAATTTTACTAGAATACATTTTATGTTCTGACTATGTAATTTTTTATACGGTTTTAAAACTCTATTATTAACCGTCACAAAAACGGGTTAACCAGTGACCGAACGCGGGTAACCGCTCACTTCGGGTAACCGCAATGTCCGGTTACCCGCCTAGTAGGTTCGGCGACGGATAGTAAAATTAATTACACCGCCCGCGACGAGATGTTTTAAATCTTCCAACTAAATGGAGGAGGGGGAGAGAATGAGTGACATATGTGTGTGTGTTTAGTTTGATGGAAATGAATAAAATGATATATAATTTTTATATATAATAAAAATTATATTAAGAAATGATAATACCCAATAGTCTAGGGTCTATTTTGTAACGTTTTAATATAGTTTTGATAAAAAGTGGTTCGGGACTCGTTTGGACGACTTAACGGATGATTCAACGCACGAAACTTTCGCCATTGTTTTCCAAATCATTTTTCCAATAAAAATAAGTATTTACACGACTAGTTTTCACAATTGTTTTACAAAATTTATTTAAAACGTTTGTTATTTATTTATATATTTTTTTGATAAACTTTATCCGTAAAACGAATTTTAACTTTAATAATTGCGTTTTTAAAAAACGTTTTCGATTAACAAGATAATTAATTTATTAAATATTTTTATTTAATAAATTATGATAATTAAATATAAATTTAATTATCATGACAAAGTCTATCGTCTAAAGAAGGCTTTATATGGACTCAAGCAAGCTCCAAGGGCATGGTACGATGAACTCTCCAACTTCCTGGTATCCAAAGGATTCTCTAAAGGTTCTATTGATCTAATTTTGTTCATTACTAAAAAGGGGGAAGACATATTGCTTGTGCAAATTTATGTTGATGACATTATTTTTAGGAATTAATGCACAGCAAGTTTGAAATGTCTATGATGGGGGAGCTGAAATTCTTTTTAGGAATTCAGATCCACCAATCCCCACGTGGTATCTTTATAAACCAAGCTAAGTATGCTCAAAAGATACTTATAAAGCATGGTATGACCTCATGTGATATCATTGGTACTCCAATGGCTATTAACCACTTAGATGCTGACTTGAGTGAAATTCCGGTTGACCAAACGAAATATCATAGTATGGTCGGAGCACTCATGTACCTAACAGCAAGTAGACCAGATATTGTACATGCAACATGTTATTGTGCTCGTTATCAAGCGCGACCGACTGAGAAACATCTTACTGTGGTTAAACGGATCATTTCGTACCTAAGGAATACCATTAACATGGGTTTATGGTATCCGAAGGAAATCGGTTTCGAACTAACAGCTTTTTGAGATTCGGATCACGCGGGATGTCTCGAATCACAAAAAAGTACATCTGGTGGCATACAATTTCTAGGAGGTGATAAATTAGTTAGCTGGTTGTCCAAGAAGCAGGACTGCACTTCAATGTCTTCAGCAGAAGCCGAGTATGTGTCTCTATTTGCGTGTTGCGCTCAAGTTCTATGGTTGAGAACCCAGCTCACCGTTATGGCTTCCACTTTGACAAAATACCTATGTATTGTGATTCAAAGGCAGCCATAGCCATCTCGTGCAATCCAGTCCAGCTTTGATGACATCGTGGATCTTTTGGATTCACCCGTCTTTGGTGTTAACCGCCGTTTTGTAGTCCGTCTTCCATAAGAATCTTGTGAGTAAAAAATTCCGGTTAATACCCTTAAATGTCGGAGAGTTTCTAGGGGAGGCGATGCTCGATTTGTGACTTCAAAACCTTTATGAAGCCGGCTTTTTCCTCCGACACTCAGTTGGTAGTCTTTAGCAATTATGACGTGCAACTTGTCGTTACCTTCCAAAAATGCATATTCGAGATGAGGAGGTAAGTCCTTGAGTTCAGCTTCGGGAGGTTTATCAATTGAAGATTTATCAGTTTTAGCTTCACAAACTTTAAGTTCTTTTCAAAAGTTTCCTTGAGTGGGAGGGGGTAATGATGGATCATCATTGAGAAATGATTCAAGAAGAAGAATATCCCCCTTCGGGTCATAGTAAGAGTCATCAACTTCCGGTGAAGTTGGATCATCTTCAAGAGCGAGGAAAGCATCTCTTCCCTCGAGAAGAAAATCACATCCCGAAGAGTGAGAGTCGAGAAGAAAATAAAACAGATCGGGTCATAATAAGGAGTGGGATTGCCACTCGCGATCACATCGGAGAAACCGAGAACTTCTTGAGAATACTCCTCACAAGCCATTTCAATGACGTCGATTCGGTTTGCCGTCATATCATCGTAATTAGAGGAGTATCTCGAAGTTTGGTCAAGATTGAATGTTACGGCTTCTTTTCCAACACGAAGAGTTAATTCACCTTCGTAAACATCAATCAAAGCACGTCCGGTCTTTAAGAAGGATCTCCCGAGAATTAAGGGGACTCGGGGATCGGCATCAAAGTCTACGACTACAAAGTCGGCCGGGAATTTGAACTTTCCTACTTTTAGGTAGACATCTTCGGCGATACCGATCGGTTGGGTGATCGAACGGTCCGCAAGTTCAAGAGTCATACAAGTAGGAGTGAGCTCCGGAAGAGAAAGCTTTTTCCACACGGATAATGGCATGAGATTTATGCTAGCGCCAAGATCGGCCAAGGCTAAGCACTCATCCATTCCGGGAAAATCACACGGTATGAGAAATTTGCCGGGGTCTCTAAGTTTTTCGGGTAACTTGTTGAGGATAACCGCCGAGCAATGCTCATTCAACGGAGTTCTAGCCATTTCACTTAATTTTTCTTTGTTTCCAATTAAAGCTTTAAGAGTCGAGGCAAATTTTGGCATAAGAATCAAAGCATCCATGAGGCTAATTTCGAAACTCAAATCTTTAAAGATTTTGTAGAATTTCTCAATTTGGTCGTTAGCTTTTTCACGGCGCCTTTCATCATTACGTCTCGAAGGATATGGAATTGATGATTTCTGGTTAGGCATCGGAGCACTAACGGGAGCAACAACGGGCTCAGAATTTGGTACTTGAGGTTGAACTTGGACAACCGGAGGTTGGACGTCTTTGGTACTTCCGTTATTAGTAGGAAGCATCGTGTCCTTTGTCACCTCGGTTTCACGTTCCACTACTTTAGGAGGAGAAGAAGAAGTAGTAGGAATCGTGGGTCCTTGATAAGCAACACCGCTTCGGGTGGTAATACCCTTCAAATCTACCTTCAGGTTAGTAATGGTATTACTAGGGAGTGTCCCTGAACCTAAAGTAGAAGCGGTATTGGAATTCACGAATTTAGAAAGCATGTCCGTTAAATTGGTCATTTGATTTTGCAAGTTTTGGTTTTGGTCTTGCATGTTTCTCATAACCGCATCATTAGCCTTGACGTAGCTTTCAAAATCGGTCTTTGTCACACCTTGTGTTTGCGGAGCCGGAGCTTGGTAAGGTGGAGCTTGGTGAACCGGGGGTTGATTAATCAGTGGTCGATAAATTTGGCTTTGGTTGTATTAGTCCCCCGTTATTCTGAACGGTTTTGGGTTGTTTCCTTGGTTTTGTTGAACGGAGGAAAACCGAGTCGAATTTGATTAGCAATCGGGGCTCGGTAACCGGTATTTCCTTGATTGAAATTAGCTGCGGCGGCTTGAGAGACGTACTCTTGAATATTGTCACGATAAACGTTGCCATCGGTGGCGGGACAATTTCGGTAAGAATGAGCACCACCGCAAGTAACACAACTTTCCTCGACCCTTTTCACGGAGCGGAGCTTGGGATTTCTTATCGAGAAGTAAAGCTTTCACCATATCTTAATTCGGCAACATCGGAGAGATACCAGGGTATAATTTGCTCGAACTCACTTTGGGCAGCACCAACTGGTTTGTACGAGAATTACGAACTTTGGATTTGCTCTCAATGATTCTTAGGCAATCACGGGGCATTTTATCCAAAAAGTTACCACCCGCGGCGGAATTCAACGAATCTTGATCATTAGAGTTCAAAGCATTATAGAAAGTATCGAGTTGATGTAACTCTGAAAATCCATGATGTGGGCATGCCCGAAGAAGATCATTGAATCGGTCCCATGTAAAAAGTTTCATCAAATCGTTGTTGAAATCTCGTGATTTCATTTCGAAGGTTTGTTGTCTTGGAGGGAGGGAAAAATTTGTTTATGAATTTCGAAACAAGATCATCCCATGTAAGAATCGATCGAGGGGGTTCTTTTTCAAGCCAAATCCGGGCGGCCCCCTCGAGGGAAAATGGGAAAAGCATAAGCTTAACCGACGTACTCGGGACGTTCGGGAACTTCATCGTAGAAGTGATCTTGTTGAAATAACGAATGTGAGCATGAGGGTCTTCTTTGTCATGTCCAAAAAATTGTTTATTTTGAACAAGAGTAAGCAAACCATGCTTAAGCTCAAAGTTGTCCGCGGTGATCTCGGGAACAACGATGGCATCCTCGTAACCCTCGGTGGGTGCTTCGAGCAATTGCGCCATAGTACGATTATCGGCCATCGTAACTACGGGAGGAGCTTGATTATCAATTGGTTCCACAAGATTAAATGGTTCAACAAAAGTCGGTGGGACTTGTTGTTGTTGACGGTTAGAATTACGGGATTGAGAACGAGTGCGCATGCACTAAAATGTAAAAAGAAAATTTATACTAATTTTTTTTTGGTTTTTCAACAATGTATTCACAATTTATTTTAATAACGGACAATGAGATAAGACACTTAAACCTAATAATCAACAAGCTTCTCGGTAACTCTTTAAAGAGAAAAATGCACAAAGGAGCGGAGGAGTAGGAAAGCGCGAAGCTATTAAAAACCTTTCTCCTTTAGGGTCGTAGTTCGTTGGAACGACCCGCCTTATACCCCTCTTTGAGTTTGTTTATCTTTCAAAGGTGAACCATACCTCGCAAGTGACACAAAAGGCAAGTTTGATCTTTGGTTCGGGAACTTATTATGATAATGTTCCAATTGAGAACATTATATTGATGATATATTTTTTTTTCTTTTTATGGACAATGTTTTTATATTTTTTTGATTTTTTTTTATTTATTATTATTTTTTTTATCTTATATATATACTAATAAAAGAAAAATCTTTTTGTATTTTTTTTATATGAAAATAAGCAAAATAACTTCACACGGAAGGATCTTCAAAGCACAAATTGTCAAACGCAACGACAATCGTATACAATCCTCCTCGGCAGCGGCGCCAAAAATTGACAATTTAGGTTTTCGAGTTCGGTTTTTGATGCTTTTTCCAATGCAACTTCCCGGGGTTGACTTTGACTTTGACTTTTTTGTTGACTTTGACTTTGTCTTTTTGACTTCTCATGGTCTTTGATTTGACTTTTCTTTCACGCTCTTTCTGTTCTCGTGCTCGGTTTTGTCGTTTTGGCTTCGTTTTTGTCCTTTTCTTAGATATCCGTTACCTGCATAATACAAATGCAAAACATACAAATACAATGTATTTTTGGTACGTTTTTGGTCATTTAAGTCCGGTTTTAATGGAAAATGGTATGTGTAATTAAGCACATACCAGTACCCTTCACCTTCAGATCCCAAATCTCCATTATCCAGTTTCTAGTTTTCATTTCGAGGACCTTTATTTTTCAGTCATCATTTTCATAGGTGGTTTTCAAGGCATACAGTAAGCGCATCATGAACGACTGTTCTTGACATGGGTGTTTCCACCATGTTAAAGCAACTGAATGGAGAGGCAAGTATGAAACTTGCCTTAATTCTCAACTATAATTTACTTGTCTGTGGGAATAACAGACTCCTTTCTTCTAAACCATTGTGAGAGAGGACGACAACTCTTCTGTGCCTTTGATGTTTAGGTTGACTTTTAAGAAAATCAGTGTAATTTGTAGTACATTCACGGGCATGGTTCTGTATTCTGTCCTTCTAACCCCCGTCCGGAAATATGGCTATCATCGTTCATTCGTTATTTTCTATCGCACACGTGCTGGCAAAGTGGCAGTAACGCCTTGGTTAATCATTGCCTGAAGCTGGGCATTAGTGACAGATGTGGTGTTGGTTGTTTCTGGGCTAAGTTTGACCTCGTGGCTCTTTTTAGTGCCATTTTCTTCAATCACAAGAAAATATAATACCCGTTAGATTTCGTAAAATCATAACCATGACATGACATATACACAATAAGTAAAGAGAGATCACAACACACAGTGAAATATATAACTGAATTGAAGTTAACAATGGTGTAACTAAATCGACATTCATTCATAATAAATTCGATTACAGACATGACATAATACCACCATTCCATATATAATTGGAAAACATACATGATTGGTTCAGATACAAAATGATCACAATGATTAGGTTACAAGATAAAATATATATACAACCTAAAGCCATACTAGCCGGAGTTACCCGTAATACTTAGTAGGCTGTACAAAATAACTAGCCATAACATGATCTAGGAACTGCTACCAGCCTCCTCTGGTGCATCTAGCTGTGTAGGACCTTTAGCTGGTCCCTATTGCCTCTCAAACTCTGTTATCTGAGTCTGAAGTCTCTTCAGCAGTCTCAGTGCCTCTATGAACTGCTCCTGTCTCCTGCGGTCTGCCGCCAGTATCTCTGTAATCGCCGCCTGTCTCATGCGGTCCTCTGCCTGTAGCTCTGTAATCACTGCATGTTGTACTACCACCTGAGTATGTAACGACATAACCTCTATATACGCAAGGTCACTCGCATCCATAGATCGTCCCCAAGCCTCTTGAGACATCCTGGCCTCAGCCTCCATGAGCCTAGCAGTACGAGCATGTGCACGCCTATCCCTATACAGCATGTTGAGCCGACCAGCCATCAGTTATCGCTCAGACTGCTCATCATCCAACCTCGTATAGATCTCGTCTGTGTCTTGCCTAACCCTAGTGGTAAACTCTGTCATCCGTTGACCCAACTCTGTGTCATCAGTCGCTGGTGCCCCTGGCATGTCTACCAGCATCTCATCCCAAGTGTCGGTGATCCCATAACCGACATCTCTCTCTAGATCCCGCATAATCTCCATGTCCATGGTAGCAACAAAACCATAGTCTGCCCTAAGACCTCCAGTCGATCTAGCAGCAGCCAACATTACGAGCTCTCTCAAACCTGTAAACTAGGTACCAAAGCGGATGCTCTATCCTCTTATTCCGAGGCGGTAAGGTAACCTCGGGTCTGTCTGCTCTACGGTCAGTAGAGAGTAGATGCAAAGATGGTGATGAAGTAGGTAGTGGTATGGGTAAAAGTAGTAGTGTCCCCGATGGTGGGGTACCTGACGGTGGTGTATCTGTTCTGGTATGGGAGAGTATGATATGTGGCAGTAGTGAATGGGAAGTAGATGGGGCCTCAGCTCTCAACCGGATCATCGCAGCTTGATAACCCAACAAACAAATAGGACTAGCAGGTGGTGGAGATGATACAGGTAAGGGTGGTGATACTGGTAGTGGTGATAGTATCGGGGGTAGTGGTGGAGAAGGAATCTGAGGCAATGGTGATGACCATGGGAAAGTAGTGATGGTGGTGGAGTAGGTATAACAAGGAGTCTGGCAACCTCTATATCAGACCACAATGGTGTAGGTGGCTCATCTCGGATCGATATCCTAGCAGTAACCCGGTATGCAGGATGTGGTGGTGGTGTGGCCGCAGACTTATTGGTCTCAAACGGCTTAGTCTCCTCAGCAGATGGGGCCTGATCAACAGCTGGTAAAGCAACAGCTGTAGAGTCGGCAGGAGCTGGGTGTTCCTCCTCCTCCTCCCCATCCCCCTCAATATCAACATCCTCATCCTCGTCATCATCGGAAGACTGATTAGCTTTAAATTAGACCTTTATATATATATATAATATATAATAAAATATATATAATAAGGATAATCTAAAAATAATCAGTGAAACCGGAAGTAGTATAGAATATTCCCGGGTCGTTTATCCCCAACGAGGCTGGACTTGAAAATCGGTACAGTCGGAAAGTTGGAATTTGAATGATATTAATGATTAAGAGGATTAGAAAGCTAAATTATCTACTAATATGCAAAAACGATTAAGAAAAACCTAAAAATTATGGAATAAAACTAAAAAAACGAGAGCAAGAGCCCCGCTTTAAAAACTAAAATTTTGCAAAAACGACCCTACGAAAGTTTTTCTATTTTTCCTAAGTGAAAAATGATAAAAGAAAATTTTGTAAAAAAGAAAAATATTTTTTTGATTTTTATTTAATTTATTATAATTAAAAAACAATTTTAAAGAAAATAAATGATAAAAAATACGAAACGTTTTTAGAAAAATCTCAAAAAATTACAGAAACTAGCTTAAGATGAGCTTAATCTAAGAAAATTAAAAGCTGGAAAAATTAGCTTATAAATAAGCTGAAAATAAGCACTAAAGAGCTTAAAGGAAAATCTGGCAAAATGACTATAAAAATAAAACAATGCACCCCATAACCATAAAAGACCCAAGGGCAGATGGTTATGGTGTGTTGTGTGTAGGGCTTTGTAAAGGGGGGAGGTCCAGGGTTCGAGCCTGGCCTCTCTCTTTTTATAAAAATAATTTTTTTTTCTTTTTTTTTAAAACTTGATAAGCACACAAATATAAGCAACTTTTAAAAAGACAAATTTTTTATATCTTAAAAATAAGCTGAAAAATGAGCTCAAAAGGGTAGCAGTTTATACTAATCTATACTAAGTCTAGATATGCAAACTGATAAGCCATTTTTTTAGCAAAATAAGCAAAGGAAAAACCTAGATAAGCACTAACATATGGAGACTTATACCCAATAAGCTACTAACACAAAAAATAAGCAAACAGAGACAAACCAATAAGCAAGAAAAGCAATAAGCAAATGGGGCTAAGACTGCATACACCAAGCCTAGGGACAGCTTTTGGGGCTTATTTTTAAGCACCCTAGAGAGAACCTTATGGCTAGAGGCTTGTATGAGCTTAATGCCCAGCCAAGTGGCTTACTAGAAAAGCAAAGGAAACAAAATTTAGAACAAAAATAAGCTAGGAAAAATGATGGGCAAAAAGACTGTTTGGGCAGTTTTGTGGTTTTAAAGGGACAAAGAGCTAGCTTATAAATAAGCTGCAAAATGAGCTCAAAACTTAAAACAAAGTTAAAACAGATAAAGAATGACCATAAATGAGCTTGTGCTCAAAAGTTAAAAAGCTGTAAATAAGATTTTTTATCTGAAATTTTAAAATGAAAAAGGGAATTTAAGACTATATGACACTTTATAAAAGAAAGCTTGGACAGATTTTGAGAAAACAAAGGTAACTCAAAAGGGACTAAACCTACTCTATTAGACACTCAAAAGTGACTAAAAAACAAGGTTCAAAAACTAGTATCAACAAGCTTAATCAAATAAGCTCATAAACTGTTTTTGGATCAATAGTTATGAATCCCAATTTAGATAAAGCTTAAATCAACTCAAAGGCTTAAAAATTACATCACGACAGCCTATACACAACTTAAATAAGCTGACCAAAAGAGGCTAAGTGACCCAAAGGTATTTTAAACAGTTTTGACCCGTTTTGGGTGGTTATGCCAAACACCCCTTTAAGTTTGGAAATCCAAACTTTAAGCCTAATTAACAAAGATTTAAGCAGATAACTCTAAAGATAGATAATA
>BQNB010143681.1:0-16959 GCA_026074375.1 Tanacetum coccineum | reverse complement strand
TGATCTTATATTGGTACAAATTTATGTTGACGACGTAGTTTTTTACTTCCACTAATCCGATCTTTTATGATAAATTTGCAAAAATAATGAGCAAACATTTTAAGATGTCAATGATGGGACAAATATCATTTTTTCTTGGACTTCAAATTTCACAAAGTCCCAGAGGCATCTTCATTAATCAATCTAAATATGCTGCTGTTGACATCCCTATGGTGGGACAGTCAAAACTGGATGAGATTCAAACGGGACTCCAGTTGACCCTACTCGTTATCGAGGAATGGTCGGATCCCATATGTACCTCACAGCCAGTCGCCCTGACCTAGTGTTTGTCATCTGCATCTGTGCTCGGTAGCAGGCTAAGCCTACCAAAAAGCACTTAACTGCGGTTAAACGGGTCTTTAGGTACCTAAAAGGAACCATTAATATGGGTTTATGGTATCCAAGGGACACTAGTTTTAATCTAACAGCTTTTTCAGATGCTGACCATGTAGGTTGCCAAGACTCAAGGAAAAGTACATCGGGTAGTGCATAATTTTTAGGTGAAAAGCTAGTAAGCTGGTCGTCTAAGAAGCAAAAGTGTACTGCAATATCGACAACTAAAGCTGAATATATCTCCCTATCCGGTTGCTATCACAAATCCTATGGATGCGGTCTCAGTTAACTGACTACTGATTTAATTTTAACAATATTCCTTTGTACTCTGACTCCCAGAGCGCCATTGCCTTATCTTGCAACACTGTGCAATACTCCAGGACGAAACACATCGCTATTCGCTACCACTTTATCAAAGAGCAAGTTGAAAATGAGGTTGTTGAGCTATACTTTCTTAAGACTGATTATCAGCTGGCGGATATCTTCACTAAAGCACTCGCAAGAGAACGCTTCGAATTCCTGACCAAACGCCTCGGTATGCAAAGCATCACACCGTAAGAGCTGAAACGTCTTGCAGATTTAGACGAAGTGTAACTTGGTTTACTACTTCATATATCCTATGTACGATTAGTAGATTAGATTTTTCATTTTTCAAAAACCGAATACAAAAATATAAAATTTTTAAAAACAAAATATAAAATCAGAAAAAATTTCAAAAACCATAAAAAAATTTCTCGACATGTCTTTTAGAATCGATAATATCTACGACCTTAGAAATGTCATTCAATAATGACACGAGATTGTAGATAAAGTTCGACTGAAAGTTTAAGACATTTTAAAACATGTCATCTCAAATTTTTTTAAGGCTTGTTATTAAATATCAGATAACAACCCGGTCCCTAAAGAAAAGAAAATTATACGCTTCAGTGTAGTTATCCTTAACAATGAAAAGAGAAGTCTTTTCGGTCTTAAGTTTAAAGATTCAAAACATTCAAAGTTTTGTAACTCACGAAAATGACTTGTGTATATTTTTCTACACAACTCGTGCTTTCTAAAAAGGAAAATGTACGACAAAAAGTATATTTTGTCCTTAAAATATTAATTTTCTTTATCTAGAGCAATTTTCCTCAACATGTGTTTATCGAACATGCTCGAGTTAAACAAATTTTTCAAAAAATGCTAAAAATAAAATCATAATCATTTTTGTCATTTAAAATGGAAAATATTTTCAAGAAAATTCAAACGCTCGAACAAATCCAAGAAATCTTTAAATAGACTACGGTCTTTGTTCGAGGGGAAGAACGCGCTTTTACATGAAAATTTCCAAAAATGTTCAAAACTAATTAATACTGATGAATTAATCTACAGCTCATACTGGTATTAATTAAATTGGGAAAAATGATCAAGAGATTTTTAACGCTCAATCAAATTCTACAGCTCTTTAAATAGAAAACTGGTATTTGTTTGAGGATGAAAAACTATTTTCAAAAAATAATTTTTACAAAAAGAATTGTGAAAATGATTTTGGAAAAAGTGTTTAAGTTATTTAATTGGTCATCGTTTGAGAGGAGTTAACGAGATTAACTCCGGGACTATGTTTGCAAAATAGGTTTAAAACTTAAGGGTAATTAGTGTAACTTTAATTAGTTATATATCTTTAGGACCTAAAACGTGATCTATTTTTATATTTTAGGTGTTAGGGGTCTTGCTTAAACTTTAGGCTTAGTTTAAAATAGTTTAAAACCCCTAGGGACTAGTTTTGCCAAAAAAATCAAATCCCCTCCCTTTTATACCCCTCCAAACGACAAGACTAAACTTTTTTCCTCCCTTTCCCTAATAAAACTAATAACATTCAAGAATTCATACAAACAATTATGAAACAAAATCAAATGAGAACTTCCAATGCCAACATAATGGTCTCTCTAGCCACTTTTATTAACTTTAACACCTTCATAACGCTCACCTGAAAATGATGCTTAAAATGTCAACACAATGGTTGGTGAGAGTCATAGGTTTACGACACCCAATTTAAGATTTAAATCAATTACTGTGATTAATAAAAACAAAACATGGGAAGACAATTTAAGAGAAAAAAAAAAAAAAAAAAAAGCTGACTATTATGCATGCTAACATGCATTCAACTAACAATCACCATTGGGACAGAACGGTGTCCCCAAATCCAACACATAAATTCATCATATAGTCATGGAGCAGAATGTTATTCCTTTGATCCCAGGACTCTTGGTTATACCGTATCTATACAATATCATGCCACACGGAAGTAGCCGAAATAAACCAATCCAAAATCAATCACAAGGAGCGATCCGTCCATGGATGTCATCACCCACAAATTAGGAGATACAACCACTCTCAAACTAAATCACAAGAGACGCATTCACGCTCCATGGATGTCATACGACATGCAACATATAAACATATAATAGCTACATAAAAGTCCATGCATCAATTAAACCACATAATCACAGTAATTAAAACAATTCAAAACATATTTTGCATCATTTCCATCCTAAGAAAATCATAGTAAAATGGGACTATGAAACTCACCTGATGCTCAGCTACTTGACAACTCTTGCACACAATCTAAATACAACAAAACACAAGTTTATAATACCCTAAACCAATGTAACAATCATATGATGGACTTATAAACCTTATACTAAGTTTATAATCCTTTAGATACATATCTCACATCATTTTCATACCCTAGATGACCTTATTTATTAACTTCCACTTTTACAGTTTCTGGCTGAATTTTGTAGTCACTTCATGACCACAAATAAAATACTAAAACACCTAATTAATGATTATCCTTACATCCCATAGCTCCCCAATGAGTTGTAAGCTACTGTGATTTTTTAGAAAACACATTACTAAGTTAAACTATTTTATAAAAAATCATCTTTACAAAGTACTCAGATTCGGATCTGAACGCACACCAAAACGTTTGACGTCCTTAAAAATACTTAGAAAATGTTTTATCGCTGGCATTTAGAACTGGAGTTAATAGACATCTAAAATATGACCCATGATTTTTGACTAACCCTAATTTGAACTTTAAGTTGGGGTTTTTTTATTCCCGAAATCAGACCTAAATCTGACCCGAACTTATGTTTCAACAACGTTTCTTGCGAAAATTATTTGACTAACTTTCCAACCTCAAAACCTTTCGGGGATGGACTTTTTGGAAACTAGACTCTCTAAATTTAATTTTAGGCTCAAGAAAATTGATGATTGCTATTTTTATGACCAAGTTATGATCCTCGTAAGATGACCCAAAGAATCTGCCCAGTTTTTAGTTTCGAATTTACAATAATTAAACCTAATTAACATACCCAAAACCCTATTTATTATCCCTAAAACGATTTTTGATGATCAAAACTCACTAATTACAGAATATTCTTAAACCCTAATCTATTCCATCAATAATTGTTACAAGCTTTAAAAGAATTAAACAAGAACAGGATTGAAGATCATACCTAAACCTTTTTCTTGATTACCCTTGAATCACCACCCTAATTCTTAAAAAAAAATCTACTTCTTGATGGTACGGTCGAACAAAACAAAAGGGGAGGAGGAGACTAGATTTTTTATGAATAGGTTACACCTAGTTTTCAAATCCTTATCTAATACTAATTTGTTTCCAACTAAAACTCTTTTTTTTCTCCCTTTTTTTTCTTAACCGACCAATCAAACACCCCTTTTTTATTTTTTTTAATTAATATTATTTACACAAAAACCCTTAACTTTTGATATTTTTATAAAAACCTTTTATTTATTTTAGAAAACCTTTTATGTTAAAACTAAATTAAATTCATTTCTAAACAAATTTTATTTTTTTCTTACTTACTACTAAAATCCACCTAACTAAATTTCAAAACTAAATTTTCTACTAACACGAACTCCTATTATTTAAATACGTAAATACATAATACGTACACATAAAATACATATACACATAAAATTATACCATCATTTTCATTGTCACTAAAATGTGAACAAAATGAAATATACATAACAACCATAACTTTAAGCATCATGAGACGATCACGCTCAATAGATTGGTAACCAACTCACATAAAATTACATAACCACATAATTACCATAACATATAATGAAACTCAAGTGAATGTTAATAGTTGACTAACCTGCTCAAAGCACAATTGTCACATAATTATTGTAACTTTAGGACGTAATATGCTAACTAGTTTTATAATTAAGGTGTTAGGGGTCATGCTTAAACTTTAGGCCTAGTTTAAATGAGTTTAAAACCTCTAGGGACTAGTTTTGCCAAAAACTAAATCCCCTCCCTTTTATTTTCTCCCAACCGATACATATTACACACACAAATACATTTCACAAAAAAAATTATCCTCCCTTTCTTTCTTTCTTAAAGATCGGCCAAACACAAGCAAACCAAAGAGACAATTTTTGATCAAAGGTAAAACACGAAAGTCTTTTGTAATCATCTTCTAATCACTCTTATAACAAGAACTGTTTCATCTCTTCACTAATTTTGAAAAAAAATCATAGATTCTTGATTTAGGGTTCATAAAAATTGAAAGTGTTTAAATGTTAATTTTTCTTGAGGGTTTATGTAGATAATGATATAACCAAACTAGTGTTAGCTCGAATTTAAGTGAATCATTGGCTAACTTGATCAAGTTGGTGGTTTTGCGGCGTGTTTCCCAACTGAACCACCCTTTGGGTGTGTTTGTTTTAATTATTTGAATGTAATTTGTTGTTTTGTTAGCTTAATATCATTAATCTTGGTAGTTGGTAAAAAAAAGGTTCAATCTTTAAGCCTTAAACACATATATTAGAGATTTTTGAAGGTGAAGACAATGTGTTTGATGAAATGTTTGTGAAGACTTTGGTGAAATTGGAAGACTCAAGACTTAAAGACCATAAAGATGAAGACTTGAAGTCCAAAACCGAGCCAAAATGAGCCAAGCTCATGGAACGATTGAACCTCGCCAACCGACCCAACACACGAAGCCCTGAAGTCCTATACCGTACCACATGAGCCAAAGCTCATGGGTCGGTTAAACCAAGACCACCGAACCAGGGTCGGTCGGTCACTATATCCTAACCGAACCACCATGGTCGATCACCATGTGGTAACCAAACCATCATGGCACCATCATGGTTGGTTGTTGTCGACCCACCGAGCCTCCAAGCCCAACCGCACCCTTAATGGGCCAGTTATAAAGCTTACACAATTGGGCCGGTTAAGCCCACCGAACACTATGGTTCAGTCAGCCCAACCGATCTAATTGGTCCGGTTAAAGCCCATTATTGTTTGGCCCGATGTTTAAACCACTGAATAATATTATTTGATCTGGTTTAAAGGCACATTGGACCGAGACTAAGTTTGAATTTCGTTTGACCCTCATCTCACATTTGACCAAATCGATATATTTCTCACGACATTTTATCAATATAATACTAAATTTTAAATATTAAAATGAAAAGGTTTTAATAATTAAAAAAAATATTAATGTTTTTTTAAATCACGAAAATGAACTAATTATTTAAATAAGGATTAAAACGGATATATTTAATTGTGTAAATTTTATACGATTTTTAAATATCTCGTAAACTTAATCTCAAAACCTTGAACTTAGAAGATTAGATCATTGACTTAGTTTGACCATGTCTACGAATTTTTCCCGTTGACTTTGACTGTGTCGTTGATAGTTGATCATTAACTTGATCGTTGACCAAGTTTGACATTCTTAATCCCGTGCTTATTAAGTTTTTTTTATATGAAATTGATTATGTTTCTATGAGAATGAATACATATTCTATCTGTTAGTGATTATGTTTTCTCATATCAATGTGTTATATTTGGTTATACACTCGTAAATTTTATACCGACAGTGCAACTAGGTATGATTTAAAACTACTCATGGGTCGAGTCTTCGGATAACCCTACTAGGAAAGTGATTACTATAGCAAAGTACATGACTCACGTGTGGTTTTCTCGAGGCACTTAATCTACATTTGAGATGATTTTTCAAAAATAATAGTAATGATGTGTGCAGATTTTATAAACTTTTTTGCTACATATTTTTACACGTCAATATCTGTTGATTTTCAAAATAACACAATGCCTTTGCAAACTGAATTTCCAAGACAAAAGTTCATTTGAGTCATTTTGAAGATAATTTGAACTAAGAGTTACTGATAAATAAGGATGTCTAATTAGGTGCTAGTGTCACCTAAAAACTGATAATGTATCCTTGTAGCAAATCAATGTATCTTCGGGGCTCAAGGTTATTTTACTAAAAGGAAAACTCATTCTCATGCGAAACAATCATTTCCTAAAAAAGTTTTTTCTTCCTCCAAATTGAATGCTATTTCTCTAACAGATTAGTTTAAGATGAATAACTTTTTAAAGCATGAGAAAATTGAAAATTCTTGTCATTCATCATCTTTTATCGTCGGTAGAAAAAATAACCAAGAACTTAATTTATAAAATGTAGTATAACTAAAGACAGGAACGGGGGGGGTTGAGAGACACAAATCATATGTGAAAAGAAAAGAGCATACCGACTTGTGTCCATTTCCAGAAAATAAAGAATAAAGGCACATTAGAAAAGAAAAGACGATAAAATGGAGACAAAAGAAATGGCCTACCACATCAGCAAAACAGTACAGAGTGAATAAAAAACTAAGAAAATGAAAAAAAAGTTTTTAAGTTTGTAGTTCCTCGTGAAACTAAATCAAAGTATTAAATCTATTTTAGAATTCAACTATTTCAAGAACAAATTCTCAACCTGAAATTTGTCTCTGAAAGAAATACTGATCAAATCCACGTGCTAACAGACTTGTCATCAAGAAGAACAACCAGCGTGTCGCTTCAGATTCACATATCACCGATACAATGCTGAGATTTGTCGTTGAAATTCTAAGACACCACAAGCTATACAAGCTGGTTTCCTTAATTACAACCGTACCGATCATCTACCTACACCAGTTTTGGACAACCATCAATCACAACAAAAACAACCACACATTCACTTTCGAACTAGACACTCATACATTCCCTCTCGCACACTGGACAACTTTAGAACTATATTGCAGATTCCTCCACTTGATCCTAACACACTTACATCCAACCTCCCTCAAAAATTCAAATTCTTGAATTCATTAAGACACTTGGTTATGATGAAGATCCTGAAACAAAGTTGATTTCCATTTCCTAAAATGGTTTTCCATAAGACTTACATCCACCATGAGAGAGCTTATTATGAGTGTTACACAATAGATGTCTTATGAAAAAGACTCAAGCATGGACACATTAACTTCCAATACTTTAGATATTAATAGGGTATCGTTCTTGCCATCTTAGATTTTTGCATCATTAATTTGGGACGAATTTGAATGGAAAACAGTTGAAAGATCATCTAGACCATTGGTATGTGTTTAATTACACATACCTTTTACCTTTAAAAACAAGCTAAAATAACCAAAAACGGACTTAAAATGTCAAAAATATGCTTGTTTTGCTAATTATGTTGTGCAGGAACGGATATCTAAGAAAAGGACGAAAAACGAAGCCAAAACGACAAAACCGGACACGGAATGGAAAAGCATGGTAAAGACAAAGTCAAGACAAAGCCCATAGTCAATAGTCAAAGTCAAAGCCGACAATGAAAAATACTTAATAGGTCAAACCCGTACCCATCTGATGGGCCGGGAAAGCCTATTAGTATATCACTTGAAGACCAAGTGGGCCCAAGATAAAGACAAAAGCCATTTGCATCATTCTGAAGACGTGTGAATCCCATTTCAAAAGATAAGGCCCAAATCAAGCCATTAACCCTTTTTATAGGCCCTAAATGAATGTGAGGGACTTGAACTGCCAATTCACTAAAGATAAACCACAAGGGTTAATCCTGCCAACAGATTAAACTTGTACCCCACAAGGACGTGTGATGCAAAGACCCATATAACCTTTAAGGGCTAAACATGGCAAACCCTAAAACTTTTAACACCACATGGACTGAATTTGTAATACAACCTATATCCATAAAGGGCCACTATTGCCAAATCCTCAAACCCACACCCTACATTTTAAACTACTGTACATCTCTCCCAACCCTTTCCCGCCAAAGCTCATAACACCCCAAAACTGTCCCTCTCATCCCTCGTTGACCTCCCCATGTCCATCCAAACCCGTCACAATCCTAAACCCCACCCCCACATGGGACCAAGAAGAAAAGCCTTAGCTCGTAGTCTATATAAAAAGCTTGTAAGCCTTTGAGGCAAAGAGTAGTAGTTTTTAGTAGAGTTCAGTTTTAGTTTTTAATAGTGTAACTCAGTTGAACTTTTATGTACTTGTAATTTTTTTAATGAAAATTCAGATTTAAGTTTCAAATTGTGTTCCAAGTTTTTGTTTCTTTTAAGCTCACAAAAGCTCTCAATTCAGCAACCTTTAACCTGTTTTAAACTTTGATATAAGAATTTAAGAAGAAAAAAAATTAAAAAGAAAAAAAAAGATACTGATTGCTAAGATAATGGATGAATGAGCAAACATGGAAGGCTCATTGGGTTTCTTAGTTTAGCTTATTTATAAGCTGGGTAGGATTAGAGCTTATTTAGATTCCATTTACTCCTGTTTTGAGCAAGGAGTGAGGTAAATTCTCTTTTTTAAATTCCCTTGCATTCTACTGTAGCAACAGCTTATTAGTGCTTATTTTAGCTTATTTTTGTTTTTTATAACTTATTTATGTCTTATGTGTGTTTTCTATTGATTTCATGCTTTTATCTTTGAGTTTCATAAAAATTTGTTTCATTTACTTGCCATTTGCTTAAAACTGCCTTGAATTACTTATTTGCTTATTTGCTTAATTAAGTGCTTAATTGCTTTTTCTTTTTGCTTTTTATTATTTAATATTGCATGTTTAATACTTGTCTTTAAAAATTTGTGTTTAACTTAGTCTTTTTAAGTGTTAAAATCCGTTTTTAAAAATATAAAGGGGTGTTTGGTTTAAGCCCAAAATGGGTCAAAATGGTATGGTCATGGGTTGTGGTCATGTGGCCAACTTTGATTAGCATTATTAAGCTCTTGTGAGTCTGTTTTCCCAATTTTTCAAGTCTTAAAAGTATTTTTCATGTTTTCTCATTGATTCCTTAAGTCTGTGGGTTTTAAAAGAGAATCAAAGAGCTTATTTGGATAAGCTCTTGTAAACCTGAGTTGTAGTTTCAAAATGTGTCATTTTTGAGTGTCAAAAATCATTAGCCAAGTCCAATTGTGGTCACTTGTGTTTTTCTTAAATCTGTCAACAAAGTTTTATGTCTTTCAAAAAGTCAAAAATGCTTATTTTCAAGACCAATTATCAGTTAGCAAATATGGTTCTCTGCTCTTGAATTTTTGAGCATAAGCTCACCAAAAGCTACTTTCAATCTGTTTCTCATTACTTTTTTGTTTTGAGCTTATTAAAGTGCTTATTTCTAAGCTCACTTTTTATCAAAAATCTTTTGTAAAACTGCCCTGGTGCTGAACCTTGAATTTCAAAACAGTTTTTCTAGCTTATTTGTTAACTTTAGCCTGAGCTTTTGGCTTTTATAAAAAGCCAATAAGCTCATTTATAAGCTCCATTAGTTTCAAACCTTAGGAGTCCCTCTAGGTTGCTTAATTTTAAGCCCTTAGTTGTCATTTTGATTGTTGGTATGCTAGTTTAGGCTTATTGCTCATTTAGCTTTTTGAGCTTTTCTGGCTCTTATCCTTGGTTTATTTATTGTTGAAGTAGCTTATTAGGTTTAGGATAGCAACCTGCTTTAGCTTATTCCCATTTCCCCTAGCTTGTTTCTTTTTTTTATCACTATCAGTTTACCTTTAAGCCTTAGTCAATAGTCTAGTCTGCCCCCTTGAGTGCTTATTTTTCCTGCTTATTTGCTCACTTCTTTGTGCTTATTTTTACTTACAATTGCTTATTAGACATAGGGTTTTCATATTTTTGCTTCTTTTCAACTTTCCATAGCTTAAAATGTCCATATAGCCTTAACAGCTTAAGCTATTTTTGCCTTAGCTCAAAGTAGCTAAACTGCCATCTTATTGCCCCTTTTTCAGCTTATTTATAAGCTTTCAGAAATAGTTGTAGTTATAAAAAGTGTTTGTTTCCATGTGTTCTATTATTTTGTAAAATAAAATTAAAAAAAAAGGGATAAGGGGAAACCCGGTAAAAAAACGGTGATTGGGAACTCGAACCCCTCCCCCTCACCCTCACCACACAACACACTTACCACTCGGCTCCGGTATGGCTATCCAACACATCTACATCTTTATTGTTTTATGCCTTTTTAGGCCATTCTACGTATAGCTCTTTTCGGCTATTCTGAGCTTATTCATAGCTCAATTCGTTTTTTCTTATTTGTTATTTAGGTAGTTTAGAGTTAGATTGTTTAGTAATTTTTACAGAATTTTTAAAATTAGTTTAGTATTTTTTATAATTTAATTTCTTTAAAAGTTTAAAAAATTCATAAAAAATACAAAAATTATCAAAAAAATATTTTTATTTTTTAGAAAATTTTCTAATCATCTTTTTAACGTAAGAAAAAACATAAAAACGTTTGTAGTCATTTTATTCAAAATCGTAACTTTTTTAAATAACAAGATTTACCCCGTTTTTTGTTTTTCATTTTTATAGGCTCGTTTTAACTCCGTTTTCGGTCTAGTCTTTTTCATTCTTTATTATTAGTCATCCAGAATATATTATAAGTAAAAATTTCTTTGTAGGGTTAAATTTTAAGATTTTTAGGTTTTTGACCCCTTGTTCGGGATTCCTGCTTCGTTTTTCAGTATAATTCATATACTTAGTTTTCTCAATCGTTTTTTTTCTTATTATTGGTTAATTTACTTTCTAAACTCCCAAATCATCAATCTCATTCAAACTCCAATTTTTCCGACTGTATCGATTCTCAAACACAACCTCGTTGGGGATAAACGACCCGAGGATATTCTATACTACTTCTCGGTTTCATTGATTATTTTTAGATTATACTTATTATATATATTTTATTATTTGGGATGAATTTGAATGGCAAACAGTTGAAAGATCATCCACACCATCAAAGATGTCTAAGCTGTTGTACACCTACTTCACCAAGCTTATCATTGTCTACATTCTTTCATACAACAAGAGTATTCCTCGCAAACCAGACTCTAAGTTGCATAATTCACAAGATGATAATCCAATAACCAAATTATTAAGCACAACTAATGGTGACTACAAGTTTGGAATGGAAGTTCCCGATGCAATGATCAGTGATGTAATCAAGAAGAAAGCAAGGTACACGTATTATATGGGTAAGAAAGTGGAAAGTGAGAAGGCTAAAATCGTTGATTAACTAGAAGAGTAACATATATCTCCAGTTAAAAGTGGAAGAGGAAAAGGTTTTATGTGTTATGCTGATCAAGTAGCAAAGGTTCCCAACAAACTCAAGAAAGATGTTGTGCCAAGAAAAACAAGATCTCTTACTATCGCTGAAGAAGAAGTTGTAGGTGAACTTGCAAACTCCATTTGTATTCAAGAACCATGCTCTCAACGACGTCGAAGGAATCAATTGACAATTGATAGCCAACTTGATGATACAGTTGCAGATATGTACAATGAGTAGGGACAGAAACTTAAAGGTCCCATAGTTGAAGATTCATCAGTTCAATCATTGTTAGACTTATGGAAAGGATCAAAAGCTAGCAGACTTGAGAGTTTAAGGCAAAAGAAGCAACCATTTGCAGGAGAAGGATCGAGTGCTGCTCACAACAAATACTATTCTTCATCAGATACTGCTAGTGATGCAACACTCTACTCTTCAAGTTTAGATAAATCAGAGGAAAGTGCAAATGAAACTGATGATGCTGACAAATCTGATATAGATTTATTTGATGATAATCCACATGGAGATGATGATACAACAAGGTATGAAGTGTTCATGCATAACAAGTCTACTGCAACACCCAATTCTACCTACCTTAGTCTGACGATTACAAGTTCCTTGCTAGACTTCATTCAGACCTTGCTAGACAAAACACTTGTAAATGAATTAACGGGTTTTATGAGTCATCTAGTGTATACTTATGCTCATACAACCTTAGTGGTGCATTACCCAGAGGGAAATCCTGAGCTAACAAGCTATATATCAGGTGCATCCAAAGTACCACTTGGTACACATGTAGATGTTCTAGCAATAAAAACTTTCATGCAGGAAATGTTCCCAGACGAGAATGCTTATCACATACCATCTCTACCAGCAAAGAAAATTCCCTATCATACAAAAACTCCATAATCAAACTCCTTACAAGACAAAGCAAAGAAGCTGATGCAAAAGGCGAAAAAGAATACGAGGAAGATCAACTTCAAGAAGGCAGTCACATAGAAATTCAAAGAATATGATCAGAAGCTGGAAGCTCTTACAAATTTCAATGTTTCTGAAGCATTTGAAAATTTTGTCCAAGCAAAAGTTCTGACAGAAATCAAAAAGCTTCTACCTACTCATATCCCAAATGTCATTGTAAATTATGTTAGGCCACACCTTAACACTTCTGTGTTCGAAGTTATGAAAAACAACCAAATCAATCTCTTTACTCAATCATCCACCTCCACTAATGATCTCTCATATATAGATCTAAAAATAAAGCTACTAAACAGAATTCACTTAAACAAGTCAAATAAGACTCATACCACACATCAGCAACTTTATGACACCCTTTATGAATCCATCACCCTTGACCAAGATGCACTCGATGCTCAAGCTGTACAATCATCCTTTCACAAAAGGTCCCACGATAATCAAGATCCTCCTAATAATCATGAGGGGAAGAACAAGAAGAAACGTCAAAAGGATGTCAGCGAACCTTCTTCTAGATCATCAAGGCGAAATAGATCTCCCGTGGTTATAGTACAAGATGATACACCTGCTATGCAACCCCTGGACAAAGCAGATATTCTTATCTAAAAACAATCCAAACCAGAATGGTTTCCAAAGAAGTTGGGGTTAGCTAAAAGGAGAACGACATGGTTTGATTTATTCTTGAAATCAGACATTGATAAGGATGAAAATCATATTCTTGGACCATCAACTTTCGCCATAGCAAAGAAGTTTAAAGAACTGATCCAAAAGGACGAGCTTACAATAGCATATCTAAAAAAGCGCAGGATTAGAACGACTAAAGGTACAGTACAACAATGATGTGGAACTCGAATACCATGTTAGTCAACTCAAAGCAACAATATTATCAGAAGCTCAGTGGAACAGTGATGAAGGAGATGTCTCTAAACCTAGATCATTTGAACGACACATGTCAAAAAGTACAAAACCACATCCTTGCTTCTACAACAACGACTACACTTACCTTGTGGATCTCAACATTAAAGAGAAGTACACTACTTATACCACTAAGCATTATGTTGTGAGATACTACACAGAAGGTATTGAGGACAGGTTCCCTAAAAGATGGAGCAAAGAAGTTCATCGCTATCACTTTGAAGCTCTTAATGGTATACACGATTGGGAAGAAGACAAAATTGATTTCTTCAAAGCAGGAATGAGTGTCGTAACCGAAGGAAATGTCTATTCAGACTTAAGGATCAAATCAGTTGTTCGTGTAGTTGTAAAGAAGAAATGAGGTTATGGTTTTCTAACATCAATTATAGTCAGAAGATCCAATGATAAAGAGTATGAATTCAGCTATGTAGATCTACCTATACTTAGTATGAACGATGTTGAAGATATGTACTTGCTCCAAGTTCAAGATAAGCTACACCATCTCCCATTAGAATTTGTGAAAGACTTCAGCAATGCTCTTCTCATGTTTATCAAAAGAATCGTGATCAAGAACAAGGTAGAAGATATTTAGCTTAGAGTGGAAAGCTATCAAAGAAATCTCAACCTCGCCAAACCCATATTGTTCTTCAAAGGAATCGACCAAAGGATACCATTCGTGATGACTGCAACACATAAGGGGGTCATGTATCTTAACCAATACAACATAAAATCCCTCATGAAGCTAAGTGAAGTGAAGAAGTTTTGTGATGGTACACTTGTGAAGATTCGGGAAAATCTTATTGACATGCTGTCAAAGAACAAGCTTGGTAGCGGCAACAAAAGGTTGAAGGGAAGAGACTGGACCGACTATGATGTTAAGAGTTCAAAAGAGATGCTGAAGAAGATTGACGAGATACTCAAGCACAGAGAGCAACTCAGGAGGCTTGAGGAGTATGTTGGAGGAAGACCCAAGATTGTTAATCCCCGTACTTTTTTAAGGCCTTTGTAATCATCCCTTACGGGGAGATTGTTAGAAACATAGAAAAGTGTTGATTACATGGCTATTTATCTAAGTTTGATAGTGTAGGGATTTAATAGTGCAAATAGGGAAGGACTAAGTTGTAATATGTAATAATCCTTAATTGCTTCCTAGAACCTCCTTCCTTCCTACAATAGGAGGGATAAGAAAGGGTTAAGGGTTGGTGATTTCCTCTCTCTTTAATCTAATATTTCTTTCTTTCTCTCCCTCTCAACTCCTCCTCACCCACGTCCTAACTCTCTTTCTCTACTCTCTCTCTAAAACTTTCTAGTGTAGTATTTTGTATCACATTTGATATATTATCATATTGTATCATGGGTTCTACCACCTCTTCGACCATGATCGTGCTTAGGCTTCTTAGTATCCCGGTCTCCAAATTCGAGCTTCCTCTTGGTCTCCTTTGCCTCTTTGTTCTTTCTTCTTAGCAAATCCGCTTCTCTCACCCGAGCTCTACTCAAAAGATCGTCTAGGGTAGTGCATTTGAAAGGAGAAATTACCTCTCGGATGTCATCACGTAACATCCTTTGGAATCTTTTGACTTTAAGCTTCTTATTTCCATGATATTCGGGACAATAGGGAATCAAATCATTAAACTTCTTCCTCAATTTATTTACCGTCTCATTGGTTTGCATAAGAGTTTGGAACTCTTCTCAGATTTTATCAACTTCTTCGGCCGAAGCATATTCGGCATTAAACAACTCTTTGAATTCCTTCTACGTGCATAATCCTATCTATTCGTCACCCTTCTCATAAACCTTTCCATCCCACCATGTTAACATTAAAGATTCATAACCATAACAATGATCTGAAGGTCAGGGAGGATAAAAATGAAAGGTAGCCATATTATTAAGAATGAGAGAAAAGGGGAAGATGTGTGTGTGTTTAGAAGAGAGAAAAACACACACACACACACACTTCTTGTGTGAGATACAAAATGAACCCTCACCCCTCCTTGGAAGTAAGGAGGGGATATACATAGGCTAAGACATGATCTAGTTACAATACTTAACATTTCTAGTCCCTTGGTGTCTTGCCTTGTGTAACTAATGTAATTTCGTGTAAGTCGACTTATTTTAAGGCTAACATACCACATCTTAACACTATCTGTAACACCCCTAAAATAGCTGGCAACGAAATAGGAAACTGGGGGCGTTACTTCCTAATAAAATAGCACAAGATATAAGAGAACGCCCTTTAAATGAGTCGTTTAAAAGATAACCTTATTCTTTCATTAAAATAAATAAGTTCAAAACAAGTTGTCCCAAGTGTGCATCAATTGAAATTTATAGTTTAAAAATACAACAAGGAAGGTAGTGCATGAAAAGTCTATGTAAATGTAGTCTTGTATGAATGATGACCCAATGTATTTCAAATACTCTATAATAGTTAAGCACCTGAGAAATACATGCTTAAAAACGTCAACATAAAGTTGGTGAGTTCACAGGTTTAAGTAAGTACTAAGGTTGGACCGCAAGATTTCAAAGAGTATGATAATTTAAACACGCACAATATCACAAAAGTACTTACGATTGAGCTAAGCTCATGACACCGAAACTAGACAAAGTTATGTATGCAATTTAATGCAATCAAATTACCTTAAGGATTGTCTAAAGTGAGACACCCGCAGTCCGACATGGTATACGTCCGTTGGCCTAGTTAGCACCAATCCTGGACGGGGATGTCAATCCCAATAGATCTATTTATAACACTCGCGCTTACACAAAGTAATTAACGACACATGATAATTCGGGCATAGTGGATTACCGTTACTTAGGCTAATCTGTAATCATTTAGAAAGAAAGTGACGTACTTGCATCCATAAGTTAAATTAAGCAATGCATCTCACCCCGATATTTATAAAATAGTGATAAACAAGTTAAAGCGGGGCTAAAAACTCACCTCAAGTAAAAAGTGTTATTTTAGGAAAATCAACAAATGAGATCGTCATAACAAGTGCGGCACGCAACCTATTTAATTATGGGTCTATTTAGAATAATGCAAGCGAAATAAAATGATGCACTATATTTTATAACGTTATATCACCATCTAATAGTTTGCGTGTTAGTTTTATAAATCAAAATGATGTTTACATCAAGTTCGCCACTTAATATATAAGTATTTACATTTTTAGTATTTTCCATATAGTCACCTTAATTATAGTCTAATTAGTTTATAAAATAATATTTATAAAGTTTTTGGCGCGTATAAATATTATATAAGTGTTACTACTATATTTGTTAAGGTTTTTATAGCTC
>BQNB010143680.1:0-16959 GCA_026074375.1 Tanacetum coccineum | reverse complement strand
TGTAAGACGCCTAGGATTATAGTTAGCTTATTAGTAGCTTAGTAGTATAGTAAGCCTTTGTATCCTGATCAAATATAATGAAATTGTCAGAAATAAAGCAAGGTTAATTGGTTGCTCAGGGACACATGCAAGAGGAAGGAATAGACTATGATGAAGTTTTTGCTCCTGTGGCTAGGCTTGAAGCCATAAGGATCTTTTTAGCATTTGCCTCATATATGGGCTTTATAGTCTATCAGATGGATGTGAAAAGTGCCTTTCTCTATGGCAAGATTGATGAAGAGGTATATGTGTCTCAACCACCAGGTTTCCAAGATCCTAAGTATCCACAGAAAGTCTACAAAGTGGTTAAAGCTCTGTATGGGTTACATCAAGCTCCAAGAGCATGGTATGCTACTTTATCCACTTTCTTGTTGAAGAATGGATACAGAAGAGGGACAATTGACAAAACTCTCTTCCTAAAGAAGGACAAACATGATATCATTTTAGTTCAAGTCTATGTGGATGATATCATCTTTGGGTCTACAAAGAAGTCTTGGTGTGATGAGTTTGAGGCTTTGATGAAGAGTAGATTTCAGATGAGTTCAATGGGAGAGCTCACTTTCTTTCTTGGCCTACAAGTCAAACAGAAACCAGATGGTATTTTTATTAGCCAGGATAAGTATGTTGCTGAAATCCTAAAGAAGTTTGACTTTGCAAGTGTTAAGACTGCCAGTACACCAATTGAGACTCAGAAGCCTTTAGTCAAAGATGAGGAAGCCAATGATGTTGATGTTCATCTCTATAGGTCAATGATTGGATCCTTAATGTATGTGACTGCTTCTAGGCCTAATATTATGTTTGCAGTCTGTGCTTGTTCTAGGTTTCAAGTCACTCCAAAGACCTCTGATTTAAGTGCTATCGAAAGAATTTTTAGGTACCTAAAGGGCAAACCCAAACTGGGCCTTTGGTATCCTAGAGAGTCTTCATTTGACTTGGAATCTTACTCAGATAGTGATTATGCTGGGAGCATATCTTGACAGGGAAATCCCAACGGGTGGTGTCAATTTATTGGCAGGGGATCATTACTTGGCAATGCAAAAAACAAACCATTGTGGCCACTTCTACTACATAAGCCGAATATATTGCTGCTGTGGGCAAGTTTTATGGATTCAAAATCAAATGTTAGACTATGGGTTCAACTTCATGAACACAAAGATCTACATTGATAATGAAAGCACCATTTGCATTGTAAAGAATCCAGTATATCATTCGAAGACAAAAATTTTGCTATTAGGCTCCACTTCTTACGAGATGCTTATGAAAAGAAACTCCATCCTGGTGATTAAGATTCCACTAATGAAAAGGTAGAATGATCTACTATCAAAGCATTTGTGTTAGCCGATTAAGTTTCTTGGCTGTTTCAATTGGGATGATAAATCCATAAGCTACATTGATAAAAGGGAGGCAATATGAATGGGTCATCTGTGGATGAAAGAGGTAAAACACACCATGGCAAATCAAACTTGTTCCAAGAAACCCCTAAACCCTTATGTTCCAAGAAACCCCAAAACAAACACACATAACTAGTTATGAGCACTACTCAACGTGAACTAAACCCTAATGCTCCACCTTTCTACCAACTGATGTTAAGCATTATCTGAATGTCGGGTATACGTTTGTGAACTTTGTGAAATCTGAAGCAGTTTGGAAATCTCATGTTTTCACTACCAGAAAGAGTTGGCCGTTGTTCAAGAGTAAGAAGATTGCTCAAGTTGTTCATGCTTGGATTCAGAGTAAAAATTCTCTTGTGAAGCATTTTGAAGACATGAGATTATATAGACCATCCAAAGAGTATATGCCGGTGTGGTTCGACCCACCAAGAGACGGGTCTATGTCATGTTTGACAACAAAGGGGATGCATACCATTGGAGCGGTATGTGCCAGGTAAAATTGGTTAGTATGTGTTGATGATGGTTAGAGGTTGGTTCGGCCACCTGAATAGTGAGTCATGGTTAGATGGGTCAGGAGGTGGAATCTATTTTTTATATATATAATGTTGTATGGATACATATTAACTAGAAGTGATGCTTGTCAACGCTTTAAGAAGATTTAGAGAGTCACTGAGAAGAGTTACTGATGGTGCTAAAGCATTCCTGATACTTACATTGTTCATTTCTTTGTTTGGACAAAGTTAGTCCGACAATGCAAAAGTTAGTACCGCTAGGCAAGTTTGTACCGCTAAAGAGAAATTGGAGAAAATACCGACAAGTGTACAAAAGTGTAAATTGGAACGTTTTCTTTAAATTAGGTCTCTAAACCTATATGTATCGATCTCAAATCGCACACTTACTTCAAGCTCAATCTCTGAACTGCATTCTAAATTACATAGCCCTAATCTACTCTTACCGACGATCTCTCTCTTTTTAAGCAAAATGGCTGCATCTTTGAGTCTGTCCTAAGCACAACATGATCACATACTTGGAAAAGAATTGGAAAGGAATGTGAGTTTCTGAAAGTCATTGATTGTCTTGAGGAGTTATATTTATATTAAAATTTTTTTTTTCATGCGCTAACTGTAAGTCCCTATTGTTTCGTCCACATTCGTTGGAAAAGTTTTTGGACGTCTGCTAAGTCCAAAACAATCAACAATGTTAGGCACATAACTGCCAAAGTAGCTGGCAAGGTTGTGTCTATCTCTGAGGCATCCATCCGAACTGATCTTATTTTTGATGATGCTGATGGTTAGACTTCATTACAATCAAAGCTATCTTTGATGCTATCAGCATATGGGATATGAAGGGATTTATCTGTGTTAACATGTAATAAAAGCTTTGTTTTCACCCCAATGGAGGTTTTTATTTCACACAATTAATCATTGTTTAAGTTCCAAAAGTACCTCTTGGGGGATACAAATTCCTACAAATTTTGCAACAGCTGATATTTGTTTAACAACTTATACTAAAGTATAATTTTTCCAAATTAAATTTTTGATGGGTTTGCTTAGACATTCTAGAGGGCCTAAGAAGAAGTTGTAAATGTATCCTCGTTTTATTTCTTTTATTTTTTTGGTAGTCAATTAGCTAATTATAATCTGTCCTGTAGATCACGTTCTGTAAATAGTTTAACTAGTAAAATTTTTTTCTTTTATGATTAAGAAGGGCAAACATTTCTCAGCAAAAGTTACACCTTTTTTGATACTATGTTGGTCCAACCCAACTCAGGATGAGGGTGCTTCCTCTGAAAGGGACTATCTGTTGAACAACCATCACCCTCTCCTGCTCCCACTGGTGAAATCCCAAATGAGTCACTGCCTGACTCATCTTCTGCTCAACCAAGTGAGGTACCTTATGAGCAACAACCTGACCCTTCCCCAAGACCTTCCCCAAGACCTTCCCCACAACCTTCACCCACTCCTATTGTTCCTGATTCAATCCCAGTCTACTGGTGAGGAATCTTAAGAGATATTCATCAAATGATAAATCCCTTTCAGGAATGAGGATGACATGACTCTCCCAAATGTCTATGATCTTTGTATCTCTTTATGTCAACAGGTTTTCAGGATCAAGCCAAGGAAATTAAACTCTTGAATGCGAAGATCACAAAGCTCAAGAGCAGCAAAAACCTGTCATAAAACATCATAAAGCTTATATGTGATCATCTAATTGCAGCAAAGATCAGAAGAAAGAGCTTCTCAAGATACATAGATGCACAAAGAGTCTGTATCCAAACAAGGAGGAAGTAAGCAAAAGGGAATCATCAGTTCTAAGAAATCCTCTGGTTTGATGTATTGCCTGAAGAGAAAATAGATACACATATGGAACAGAACATGCTCAAAAGTGAAGGGAGGTCAATGAAATGGTAGATAAGTGAAGGAAGTTTGATGAAAGATTGACTTAGTACTGATGATGAAGTTAGTAATGTCATGGAAGGAGTTTTTCCGAATTTGAATAAGTTGTTCTGACCAGACCAATAGTTAGTAATGAAGGATCCAAGTTTGTACTGATGAACAAGTTGAAGGTAGGAAGAAACAATTCTCAAGGTTCTGAAAGATATTTGAAGGTTCTGTAGCGCTAGAGAAGTACTGAAGAGAAAGTTGAAGGTACTGAGGGCTATATAGAAGGTACTGATGATCAAACTATTGAGAAATTACTTCTAATGCCTCTCAAACTCCACTCAAACACCCAATTCAATGATATTGGTGATGACTGAAACAATAGCTACACTTCTCTAACATGATTCAAGCCAAGCTGCTTCTAAAGAAATGAGAAAAGGTGAAGAGTTGAAGTGTGAAGAAATTGATAGACTGGGCCTACTTCTTTTTTTTTCAGATCCTTCTCACGATCGGAAACGTATTCACCCCTCCTCTACGTTTTCCACAATTAGTATCAGAGCCATGTGGCTCTAGTTTTCAAAACAAATAGTTTTCAAAATCGAGTACGATCCATGTATCAATTTTTTTTGAAAAGCGGGACTTAATGTGAAAAGTATGTCATTGCTTTATACTTAGAAGTCTTGATTCGTGAATATCGTTGTTATACAAGCTTGAATAATGTCTAAAATTTATTATATAAGTTTACCTTAAAGCCTACCAAGTGTTAAACCTTTTAGTCGGGTCGAAATATGCGTTTTTGTAAATATCGATCAAACCGGCGGTTCTGTTCATTATTAAAGGCGGTTCTGTTTGTTATTAAAGCCGGTTCTGTTCTGGTGAGCCGGTTCTACAGAAACTTTTTTAGATTTTTGATCAACTTCAAAAGGTCATAAAACTTAACTTTAAATCCGTACAAGTCGTGCCACCTACCGTTTCGAAGATAATTGAGTCTAGTTTCTAATAAAGTAGGTTAGAGGTACTGATTATAAGTTTAAGTAAGTCGAATTTGCAAAATACCACAAAGTGTCCAAAATTTCAAGTTTCGTATTAACATAGAAACTCAAATTTTTGAGTCGGGCAATTTGGGTTGGTATCCTTTGGATATTTATTAGTCCTTTATTGAAATTAAAGTATTTTAGTCACTAATCAAGCTTGGTACACATTGTCATATTCAACGCAAGGCTAAAAGAATTTTTCGAATGATATGTTATTACTCGTTCTAATTTGCATTGATTGTATATATATTGATTGTATGCTTATCTCTCATTGTATTTGAGCTTGATATCTATGAAAATTAAATATTAACCTTGTCGTGTTTGTTCCTTCGCTTGTATGATAATTTAGTTTCTTAAAATAATCAATTCAGTTTCTAAAAGGAGTGTTTGGGATAACTCTTGATTTTGTCAAATATGCATTTCCATGAATGTTTCATTATCTCTTTCTAGTCATGATATGATTATATTATATGATTTGCTATATGACTACTTATTGCATCTCATCTTGTATCATATACTCTTTACATCTTGTATTGGAACTTGTTGTTTTTTTTGTAACATTAGCTTTTGGGATAACATGTCATTTATGTGTTAGCTTTCCGATTTCATGTATGTGCATACTTTCTCTTATGCTAGGTCATGTGCACCTCATATAGACACACATCTCCTTCTTTGCATTTGCTATGTCAACATCTTACATGATCTTAATATGTTAAGTAAGTTTGTTATGTGTTTTGAAACATATTGCAATAAAAAAAATTCTTGCTCATCAATAGTTGGATTGGCAACTTGAATGTTTTTTTTCAAAAAATTCGACATTATAGAAAGATGATGTGTAATGATGTTGTTGTAGTCATTCAATATACTTTTTCAAAGCGGGTAAAGTAATAAGTTATTGTTTTGGGTTAATAGGGTCAGAATAGTGTTTGGCAAAACCAATAAAGAACATTTTCATGGTTCATTTTGGAGCAAGCGTGAGTTTGATTTTAAGTATTACATTCTAGAAGTTCTCGTTTATCTCTCCTCTCCATATAACTCCTGAATGTCAAGTATTATTTAATAGGGAATTTCCATAATCTTATGAGGCCTTACGGGTGTCGTATCGACGAGTTGTGGATTACCGAATTGAAACGTGTCCTGGCTTACCTCTTTCGTTCACTACATGACGCTAAATTATGATAGCCCGTAACTGTAGTTACGGATGATCCATTCATAAGTAAATGTTCCAATCTACATCTCTAAATATCAAACGTTGTTTCTAAAGTAATAAAACAAATGGTAATTTTTGTCATGGCGTTTCCATCAAAAGTTTTAAATATTTTTGGTTTTCTTAAAAAAGGGAAGGGCACTTCAAAAATACTTTGTTAAAATCATCTACACATTGTGACATTGTCATTTCATCTTGTCAATTCCCCATAACCACTAGTTCACCAACTTGTTCTCCATCTCCCAAACACCACTAATGTTCATTCTCCATACTAGTGGTAAATATGATCTTTTCTTTTGTTAAGTCTTTCATGACCTCTTACTTTGCATATTTATAAGTTGACTGAATATTCTTGCTTGATTATGTTAGGATTAATGTTTTCTTAACTTAGTACCGACAAAACAAATAGTTAGTACTGACAGTTATACTTAGTACCGACAGTACAAAGTATTAAGTACTGTTAGTTAGTTAGTACCATTAGTAGAAAGTTAGTTAGTACCGTTGAGAAGATATTTAAAAGATATTAATGAGATATTTTAGAAAAAGATATGTAAGCCATTTAGGGTTATCCTTAGTATATAAAAGGATCACCTTTGGCATAGTCAGAAGTTAGTTGATTACACAAGAAGATTACAGACGAATACACAAGTTTAGCAAATCATATATCATAGTTAGAAATCTGTAATCCTCAAGAACACATTAATAAAGTTATTATTCAGTTGTTCATTGTTCTTCTTAGTACCTGTGTTTAGATCAGCATTAATCACATAGTATTATAGTCATTGTTTTACTTGTCGTTTGTATTTATACATCTTGGCTATCATCCTTTATAGGCTGCAAAAGATCACATTCAGTTTATCAGGGAACTTCAAAGTGGTAATCAGAGCTTTGAGAAAAACTCTGAAAAGCAAAGAAACAGTTTAAAAACCAGTTTTTTCATCTCCTAACCAACAAATAAACATGTTGAACAAAGATGAGAATCCTCCACCACCACCTCCACCAGCAAACAACAAACATCAACAAACAAACTCCTCATACAGTCTCAACCCATCTAAGCGCTATCTCAAAAAGGGAGAATATGATATATGGGCTTATGAAGACTGGAACACTTTTGGCTCATACTGATATACAATTGGGACGTTATCCAAACACGGGGAATCAGTCATGGTGTCAGTCACAACTATATCAGGACGACTTAAAGTTTCGTCTAAAAATTGCAGAAGATAATAGTGGCCAAAGACAAGAGAAAGTAAAGCACGGGTCACCTGCTAATGGCCATACCAGAAGATCATCTAGCTAAATTCCATAAGATGACTGATGCAAAAGAAATGTGGAATGCATCATAATCCAGATTTGGTGGAAATGATGCTATCCAAAAGATGCAGTAGTACATTCTTGAAGCAACATTTGAAGGATTCAATGTATCCAAATAGGATGGTATCACAAGGCTATGAGAGATTCCAATGGTCTTCTCAGTCATTTAGAGATTCATGGAGCAGGTGTATCTACTGAAGATGCAAATCAGAAATTTCTAAGATCTCTACCTTCTGCTTGGTTACAAGTTTCCTTAATTATGAGGAACAAACCAGGAATGGACAGTCTCAGTTTTGATGACTTGTACAACAATCTAAGAGTCTTTGAAAATGATGTAAAAGGCTCATGATCATCTTCCAACTGCAAATGTAGCATTTGTTTCTGAAAACACCACAGTACTAATGATGTTTGTACCGTATGGGGTTTCCAATACTTATGAGTACTTTCATAAAAGCCCTGAACAAATTATCATATTCATTGCTTAAAGTCAATCAAGTTGTCCTCAACTGGATCATGAGGACTTAGACCAGGTTGATGAATATGACCTTGAAGAAATGGACTTTAAAATGGCAAGTGGCAATGTTTCCATGAGAATAAAGAGTTCTACAAGAAAACTGGTAGAAAGACTACGTTTGATGCAAAGAAATGTCGGTTTTAATAAAACCAAAGTGGAATGCTACAACTGCCACAAAACAGGGCAAGTGTAGAACAAAGGAAGATAACAGGAGGAGGGATGGATGGAATCCAAGAAATAAAGATGGGAGCAGAACTAGAAAGAAAGAAGAGTCTAAAGCATTGGTGACAGTTGATGGAGAAAGTGTTGACTGGACAACTCATTCAGAAGATGATGAAAATTTTGCTTTCATGGCTAGCAACAGCTCAGGATCAGACACTCAAGTACCTTCCTGTTCAAATGAGTGTAAAGAGTCTTATGCTAACCTTAAAAGACTATATGATGCTCAGAGAGAGAAACTTAGTGATGCTAGCGTAGAAATAAAGGCTTATACTCAAGGTCTTAAGAATGTTGAAGCTAGTTTAGTTGCCCATCAACAAGGTTAACTTTGGTTATGAACAAAAAATCAAAAAATTTATGAAAATAGATTTAGATGATAAAACAGATGTTCTAACATACCATAAGAAATTGTTGGCTAAAGCTCAAAAAGAAAAAGATGATTTGGATGTAATAGTAGACAAATGCAATCATTCTTCAAAAAATCTTGGTAAAATAATAAATCATCATATGAGTGCCAGTGATAAGTTTGGGCTAGGGTATGGTGATTACAGATATAGTGGGAATTTGAGTTATGAAATATTGAAGGTTTCGCAAAAGTGTCTTTAAGTGCAATAAAAAAACGATGAATTCTGAAATCCACCTTTGCCTAAAGATTGTTAAAACATGTGAAATGCAAGCAGTACCCCTACCCATGACAGGGAATTATTTGCCCTCTAGACGAATATTGAAATAGATGACTCACAATATACATATGGTCCACAAGACTCACCAAGTGAATCAGAATCTACTAAACAACTGAAATAGTACCTGGACTCTAACAATAGTACAGAACCTTTGAATTAGTGTATGAACCATGTTGTAATGAATTCAAATATAGAAGTTTAACCTAGGTTTGTCTTATTGATGCTTCCTTTCATTGAGGAGTATGAATCAGGATTGTGATGATGAGTATGTGTCTGTGCCAATACTAAAAGATTGATACACCTAGTTTTGCTAACAAGGCAAGTGAAAACTCCTAGGTGAAAAATGTAAGAAATAAGTCTACCATAGTCAAAACCTAGTGTTAACAAACAAAGAGTTGAGCAAGAGTTTACTAAAAGAGCATGTTTGTTGTGGTAGTTTTAGTATTAATTAGAGATTGTGATTATCATGTAAATTAGCTAAACAGTTGAAATAAACAAACAGAATTTATGTCTATGGGTAATGGCAAAAACAAAAGGGAGAGGAAAACCAACATGGAAAACATGTTCAAAGGGTAAATAAACAAAATCTATTTGTTCCTTTAGCAGTTACAAACAAGAACTGGAAATAATCCATTTACTACTGCTAAAGCTAGAGTTACTAACCAATTTTAGTATGCTAGACAAATCGTTAACAGAACAGACAGTACTAACTGCTCTGCTCTGTAAGTTAATACATGCTTAGCCTTTTGTGAATGGTGTTAGACCAGCTAAATGTTTTTCACAAAACTAATTCCCCAGCAACAAGGCCTTTCATAAGAAAACAGTACTAAGATACAAGATTTTCCAACCAAAAGGTTTATACTGTTAAAGTAAAAGAAATTAGTAGCTGTTGGGGGAAAAATGGGAAATGCCTGTTAAGTCCTCAGCAGGTTGTAAATGGAGAACACCAGGATACAACAATAATATTCTCTCCAAATACAATGGTGGATCTAGCCTTAGTATTTTTTCAACTTTCAAAGATCCACTAGGCAGACTCAAGCCCAAACAGGCTTGGGTCCCTAAGAGAGTCTAATCTCTTTCTTTTAAATGTGCAGGATAATCCACATAGAACTCTAAAGAATAAAGGAATTATTGATAGTGGATGTTCCAGGCACATGACAGGGAACAAGGCTTACCTTGCTGACTTTCAAGACTTTAATGGTGGCCCTGTTGCCTTTGGAGGTAGTAAAGGCTATATTACTGGTAAAGGGAAAATAAAAACTGGTAAGTTAGATTTTGAGGATGTAAGCTTTGTGAAAGAACTTCAGCATTTCAATCTCTTTTCTGTGTCACAAATGTGTGACAAAAAGAACAAGGTTCTGTTTACTGACACTGAATGTCTTGTTTTGTCTCCTGATTTTAAGTTACCTGATGAAAATCAAATATTACTTAAGTCCCCTGATAAAAACTTATGTACTGTTTCTATTTAGAGACATTGTTACTTCAGGAGGTTTGGCTTGTTAATTGCAAAGGCTACAACTGTTGAATCTAACAAATTGTATAGGAGGTGGGTCATGTTAATTTCAAAAACCTAAACAGACTTGTGAAGGGAAACCTTGTAGAGGTTTACTGCATGCTTTTCAAAATGACAACACTTGTGTTTCTTGTCAGAAAGGAAGCAACACAAAGCTTCATGTAAGGCCAAGTTAGTTAGCTCTATTAGCCACCCTACAACTTCTTCATATGGACTTGTTTGGACTAATTCTTTTCCTTCCTTCTCAGGAGCATAAAACCATAAGACCTATTGTTTGGTTATCCACTGATGATTTTAGCTGATTTAGTTGGACATTTATTCTTAAGAATAAGGATGAAAACTTGTGCAATACTTAAGGACTTTATATGAAAATAGAAACCAATTGAATCATAAGGTTAAAACTATTAGAGTGATATTGGACAGAATTTAAAAACAGGAGGTTATTGGAATTCTGTGGGTTAAAAGAGATCAAAGGGAATACAGCAATGACAAGAACTCCACAATCCAAAATAGGAGTTGAAGAGAGAAAGAAAGGACCCTTATTACGGCTGCAAGGACCATGCTTGAGATTTATTTTTACTAACACTTTTTGGGCTGAAGAGTGCTTAGTTACTGCTTGTTATGTTCTAAACAGGGTATTGTGACAAGCCTTCATATTAAGACACCTTATGAACTTTTACCTGGTAAACACCAATTATAAGTTATATAAGGACCTTTTGGGTGCCAGGACCATCTTGGTCCACCAAAGGCCACTTAGGCAAGTTTGCTGGAAAATCTGATGAGGATTTTTGGTTGGGTATTTCTACAAAGCAAGGCTTTTAGTGTATACAATTTAGAACTAAAGAGTTGAAGAAATACTGCACATAAACTTCTTAGAGAACAAACCAATGTTAGCAGGGTAAAGGACCATCTTGGCTTTTTGACCTTGATTATTTTGATATTTCTTTGAACTATCATTCTATATAGATAACTAAGAGTGAATTCTACAAGGCTTAATATCCTTCATGCAATTATCAGTCAAAGAATCTAACAAACAATATTCGGCATACAAATGAAATGATTGATGCAAGGGATTATGAAAAAGAAAATGAATCTGATCAAGACGGCTTTGATACTGCCCAATTTTGGGCATTCCTATCTTCTTCATCAAACCCATTTACTTCAAAAATCAAGTTAATAGATAGAGGTCAAGAGAGGAAGAACAGTCTTTTTGGATGATCTTGCAAAGACTTAAAAGGCAAGAATAAGGAAGCTAATGTGGAAGTGAAGCTCTCAAGAAGAATCTTGAACAAGAACTGAGAACTGGTTCATCCAGGCAGGAGCTGCTAAGTCTAGCCTGCTTCTAACAGTTTTTTAGTTTGTTTGTCAACAAAAGCTAAAGCTAGAGGGGTACCAACCTTGTTAATACTGTTAGCATACAGTTAGTACTGCCAGATCCTAATGAGGGACTATCTATTTATGACACAACCAATAATACCCAAGAAGTTGACTCTGAAATACCTCCTCCTTGAGGGATAATTCATGATGATACTAGGATGGATCATTTACCATTCTTTCTTATGATGATGTGGGTTTGCAGAGGATGACTTTACATTATTTGGATAACGTTGTGAATGTTAGTTCCTATTCCCACATCAAGATAATCCCTCTCATCTTCAACACTTATTCTAGGAGATCCAACATCAGAAGTACAAACAAGAAGCAAAGTAAATAAAGTTTCTGAAGCTCATAGCTTTTGTTTAGTTATGTTCAAAAGCAAGGCAGAAGACAGATGAAGAGAAGAAAATTTCATAAGGACTTCATCATTGTTTATTTGCTTGTTTTCTATCTCAAAATGAACCCAAGAATGATTTCAGAAGTTCTGAAGATGAAAGTTGGGTTGATGTATGCTAAAGAACGAATTGTTGAGTTTGAAGATTCAAAAGTTTGGATCCTAGTAAGATTTGCCTTATGGGAAAAAAGGCTTTTCTTATCTGGTACAAAGAGTGGTGTTCCCAAAATAAGAAGGATGAAAGAGGAGTGGTGTGTCAGGAACCAAAGTAGATTGGTTGATAAGGGATGACGTCAAGAGGAAGGAATAGAATTATGATGAGGTTTTTACCTACCTCCTGGCTAAGGCTTTTGAAGCCATAGGATCTTTTTAGCATTTGCCTGCGTATATGGGCTTTATTAGTCTATCTGATGGATGGAAAAGTGCTTTCTCTTGCAAGATTGATGAAGAGGTATATGTGTCCAACACCAGGTTTCCTAGATCCCTAAGTGTCTGGAGATAGTCTATTTAGTGGTTTAAAGCTCTGTATGGGTACATCAAGTCCTAGTGCATGGTATGCTTACTTTATCCACTTTCTTGTTTGAAGAATGGATACAGAAGAGGGACAATTGACAAAAACTCTCTTCCTAATGAAGGACAAACATGATATAATTTAGTTGTAAGTCTATGTGGATGATATCTCTCTTTGGGTCTACAAAGAAGTCTTGTGTTGCAAGAGTTTGAGGAATTGATGAAGATGAGTAGATTTCAGATGAGTTCAATGGGAGAGTCACTTTCTATCTAGGCCTACAAGTCAAAAAGAAGAACTAAATGGTATATTTTTAGCCAGGATAAGTATGTTGCTGAAATCCTGAAGAAGTTTGACTTGGCAATTGTTTAAGTAAGCAGTTACACCAATTAAGGACTCAGAAGGCCTTTTTATAGTTTCTAAAAAAAAAAAAGGGATTTTTTTTTGAGGAGCAGTGATGTTGATGTCAACATCTCTATAGATCAATTGATTGGCTCCTTAATGTACGTGATGCTTACTAGGCGTGACAATTATGTTGCAGTCTGTGCTTGTTCTAGTTTCAAGTCACTCCAAAGGACCTCTCATTTAAGTGCTGTTCAGAAGAATTTTTAGGTACCTAAAGGGCAACCAAAAATGGGCCTTTGGTCATCCTAGAAAGTCTCTATTTAACTTGGATCCTACTCTGGGGGGGAAATAGTGTTTATGTTGGGCAAATTTTGACAGGATATCACAACAAGTGAAGGTTGTCATTTCTTGGCAGGAGACTCATTACCTGGCAATGCAAAAAGCAGACCATGTTGCCTCTTCTACTACAGAAAGCCGAATAGGTTGCTGTTGACATAGCTGCTAAGTGGGCAAGTTTTATGGATTCAAATCATATGTTAGGAATATGGTTCAACTTCATGACACAAAGATCTACATGATAAGGAAAGCACCATTAGCATTGTAAGAATCAGTATATCATTAAAAGACAAAGCTTTTTGACAATTAGGCACATTTATACGAAGATGCTTATGAGAAGGACAACTTATTACAAGTGCTTATGATCCTCACTGATGACAATGTAGTGATTATACTAACCAAGGCATTTGATGGTTAGCCTGATTTCAGGTCTTGGTTGTTTCAAATGGGATGATTAAATCCATAAGCTACATTGGGTTAAAGGGAGGCTATATGATTGGAGTAATCTGTAGTTGAAAGAGGTAAATAACACACCTGGCAAATCAAAACTATGTTCCAGAAACCACTAAAAAACTTATGCCACTCCCATTTCTACACATCAAGATTCAACACCATCATGCAAGCAGAAAAAAAACTATACCAACAAGTGGTTACGTACACTTTCCGGTTGCTAATAGCAAAGAACCTGTGTTGTACCCTATTTCGTAAACTAAGGACTATCCACGTTTTTATGTGGTGCAAAAAGGGTGTATATGATAAGAAAGAAACAAACATCATCGTGAGATGTGGAAATTCATGTTTGCATAACAGAAAGTAGTTGTCCGTTGTTCTAAGAGTAGAAGATTGCTCATGTTTTGAGCGTTTTAAGGTTGATGTTGTGGTTTATTTATTTGATGTTGAGTAGTTATTTGGTTTGGTTTTTTCTTTTTTTTTTTTTTTAGTTTTCTTTTATTTAGTGTTCGTTTTGTTGGTGCTTGGATTCAGAGTAAGAATACTCTTGTGAAGCATTTTAAGACATGAGATTATGTAGCCTCATCCAAAGAGTATTTTGCTGTGTGTGGTTGCACCCACCAGAGATGAGTCTATGTCGATGTTGACAAACCAACGGGGATGCATACCATTGGAGCGGTGTTTACAGGTAAAATTGGTAGTATTTGTTGATGTCGAGAGAATGGTCGCGGTATTGCCTTTCACATTATCAACTAGTGTAAAGCAAGCAATTTCAGATTAGAGATTTTAGGATGCTTTTAAACTACAGTACTACTATTAGTTTGGTAATATTAGCAAATTCAGTTAGAGTCGTTATTGTTTTTGGTGTTTGGATACATATTAACTAGAAGTGTTGTTGTCATCGCTTTAAGAAGATTTAGGAGTAATGAGAAGAGTTAACTGATGGTGCTGAAGCTTCTGATTACTTTCATTGTTCATTCTTAGTTTGGACAAAGTTAAGTACAGACATGCAAAGTTAGTACCGCTGTGGGCTAAGTTTGTACCGCTAAATGAGACGTTGGATGAAAAAAAAATTCGGCCAAGGTACAAAGTGTAAATTGGGACGTTATTCTTTAAAATTTGGTCTCTAAAACCTATAAGAATCCATCGCAATCGCACACTTACACTATGCAATCTCTCCAATGACCGTCTTCATTATAATGCCCTAAATTCTATTTACGATGATCTCTCTCTTCTAAGCAACATCGGCTGCTCTAAGTCCCGTCCTACGCACAACTTGATAGATACTTGGAAAAGACTGAAAGGGAATGTGGAGTTGAGTTTCATGAAGTCATTGATTTTCTTCGGAGAAGTTATATTTATCATGCGCTCACTGTAAGTCCTGTTGTTTCGACCACATTCGTTGAACAGTTTTGGACGTCTGCTAAGTCCAAAACAATCAACAATGTTAGGCACATAACTGCCAAAGTAGCTGGCAAGTTTGTGTCTATCTCTGAGGCATCAATCCGAACTGATCTTATTTTTGATGATGCTGATGGGATAGACTCATTACCAAATCAAGCTATCTTTGATGCTATTCAGCTTATGGGATATGAAGGGGATTTAACTGTGTTAACATTTAATAAAGCTTTGTTTTCACCCCAATGGAGGTTTTTATTTCACACAATTAATCATTGTTTAAGTTCCAAAAGTACCTCTTGGGATCAAATTCCTACAAATATTGCCACAGCTGTAATTTGTTTAACAACTAATCAAAAGTATAATTTTTCCAAATTAATTTTTGATTGTATGCTTAGACATCTAGAGGCTAAGAAGACGTTTGTAATGTATCCTCGTTTTATTTCTATATTTTTAGGTAGAAAATTAGCTGATAAATCTGTACCTTTAGATCACTTTCCTGTAAATAGTTTAACTAGTAAAGTTTTTTTCTTTTATGATTAATAAGGGCAAACATTTCTCAGGAAAAGTTACACCTTTGTTTGATACTATGTTGGTCCAACCAACTTAGGATGAGGGTGCTTCCTTAGAAAGACTATCTGATGAACAACCATCACCCTCTCCTACTCCCTCTAGTGAAGTCCCAAATGAGTCACTGCCTGACTCATCTTCTGCTCAACCAAGTGAGGTACCTTATGAGCAACAACCTGACCCTTCCCCAACACCTTCCCCCAGACCTTCACCAAAACCTTCACCCACTCCTATTGTTACTGATTCAATCCCAGAACCCTCTGGTGAGAATCTTGGAGATCATTAATCTAATGATACATCCCTTTCAGGGAATGAGGATGACCTGACTCTCCAAAATGTCTATGATCTTTGTATTTCTTTATGTAACCAGGTTTCAGATCAAGCCAAGGAAATTAAACTCTTGAAGGCTAAGATCATAAAGCTCAAGATGCACGCTAAACCTATCATCAAACATCATAAAGCATATCTGAAGAGTGTCTCATTGCAGCAAAGATTCCCAAGGAAGAGCTTCTCAAAGGTGCACAAAAAGAATGTATCCAAACAAGGGAGGAAGAAAACAAAAGGAGAATCAGAAGTTCACAGAGATCCTCTGTTTGATGTAATGCCTGAAGATAAAATTGATCAAGTGGAAACAGAAAATGCTTAAAGTGAAGGGAGGACAAGAGAAATGGTGGATGAAGTCAAGGATTTTGATGAAGATAGACTTAGTACTAAAGAGAGAGTTAGTACTGTCAAGGAAGGAGTTAGTACCGACTTTGAAAAAGTTAGTACTGACAGTCAAAAAGTTAGTACTGACGAATCCAAAGTCAATACTGATGAACAAGTTGAAGATACTGAACAAACCAATAAGGGTTCTGAAGAGATCTTTGAAGGTACTGAAGATCAAACTAAGGAAGAAATTGCTTCTCAAACATCCACTCAAACACCCACTTCTATGACATTTGGTGATGATGAAACAATTGCTACACTTCTTCTCAACATGAGTAAAGCCAAAGCTGCTTCTAAAGAAAAAGAGAAAGGTGTAGAGTTGAAGGATGTTGAAGACATTGATAGACCTAGGCCTACTTCCACAAGATCACTTCTCACATTAAAACCTCTTCCAAAGATTGATCCTAAAGACAAAGGTTGTTCAAGGAAGGAGTAAGCTATATCATGAGCACATGGAGTAGATGGAACTTGATTAATTTCACCAGCAGTACTAACCCCAAAATCTCCACTAGCAGTACTAACTTCATTAGTACTGCCAGTATTTTTAGAGGAGAGAAAAGCCAAATTCTGAGAAGCAG
>BQNB010143679.1:0-16959 GCA_026074375.1 Tanacetum coccineum | reverse complement strand
CAATTGTTGTAAATAGATCTATTGGGGTTGACACCCCCATCCGGGTAAGTAGCGCTTACTTGACCAAGGGTATTGGTCAAACGGACGTATACCTTTCGGGTAACTCGAGGTGGTCTTGGATTGGACACCTATCGGGCAACTACTTGTAACAACATGAAACATCCGTCCTAGCTTCAGTTCATGAGCTTAGTGAAATTGTAATAACTTTTTTTATGTGATATTGTATGTGTTATAATAGTCATACACTCGAAAATCTTGTGGTCCACACTTATATTTACTTAAACCTATGAACTCACCAACATTATTTGTGGAAAACTAGAAGGGGGGGTTGAATAGTTTACCGCTTTTTGGTTTAATATTTAATGTTTGTTTGTAAAAACTTAGATTCGACTTTTTGTGAATTCAACACTTGCACAATATGAACAATGTGAATATGTAGAAGTAAATAAAAGATAAGAGTTGGAAAGATCAAACCGCAACACAAGGATTTATAGTGGTTCGGTTACGAAGCTCTTCTTTGGCCTACTCCACTCCCCGAGCACCAAACTTGAGAGTTTTCTTCACTATGTCAACAAGCTCCCTTATGGCGGAGAAAACCGTACACAACGTTGCTTATATCAATTTCTGACACTAAGCTAGATGTCGAGTTCTAATCTTAGCTAGAACCAATCTATCACAACACAACTTCACAACTAGTTCACGACTTCACAACTACTTCATAACTTCACTACACAACTTATCTTCACACCTTGATCACGACTACACAACTTCTTCAATCTTCACAACTTCACACCTTCACAACTTCTTCTTTTCACAACTTCTTCTCACCACACTACTTATATCACAACTATCTAACTCTACTAAAAAGATCACCAAGATCCAACTATACTTACAACAATCACCAAATCCTAACAACTACACAACTTTACAAGATTTACAAGGTATGATATGGATGCAACAAGATTGCAATATGGATTTTGGGGTGTAATACTTCTTCACTAGATGATGGAAGTATTCTTCTCTTGCACTTGAGGAATTGAGCTTGGATCACTTGGAAACAAAGCTAAATGATTAAATGATCAAAGGATTTTTAGAGAGGATATGTGGGCTGTTTTAAGCAGAAAGAATGAGTGCAAAAGGTGAGAAAAACGTTAGGGAATAGTCCAGTATTTATAGGACAGACTGGAGGAGCGGGGTCTATGGCCGGCCCCTTAAATAGGGTGCCGGCCCCCTTAAAATTAAGGGGGCCGCCCCTTATTTAGACGCTCCTTTTTTGTCCTATTCAGGGGAGGTGTTTACTGGACCATTTCTAGCCGTTTTAGGTCCGAAAATTTGAAATTCAAAATGTTTATTTTGAATAAAACATTTCTTTTTAAATGTAAAAAATGTTTTGTGATGTTTATAAAAAGTTTACAACATTTTATAAAAGTTTCCTTTGATCATAAAATGCATCAAGCATTTGTTTATTCATACCTTAGAGTGATATAAGTTTGAAATGAATATTTACTACTAAATACTTGTTTACGTTTAATTTTACGTTGAACGTTTTTATATTTTGTGATTATCAAAACATAAATATGTAAAAAAATATTATTAATGTTTTTAGGCATTATATTTTATCAACACTCTAGACCACAACATGAGCATTCCACTCAGAAGGAAGACTTCTCAAAAATTTCAAATTGAGATCTTCTTGTAAAATACTTTCACCCAAGATAGCCAACTGACTTACAATCTTCTGAAGCCTGTTAAAAATAAAGTCAAGAGATTCTATGCTTGGAGCACCAAAGTTCTCATACATTTGCTTCAGAAGAGTCTTCTAAGTCTTCTTTGTGGCTTCATTACCACCAAATCTTGTTTGTATAGCAGCAAACAAGGTCTTAGCATCCTTGTACTGATTAAATGTCATTAGATATTCATTTGGAAGTGTCATCAGTAACATACTTCTTGCCTTCACATCATTCTTCTTATGAGCCTTTTCTTCAGTAGTTACAGGACCTGATACTAGAGTAGTTGAGGTACCTTCAGCATTTGTTGTTGTTTGAGCTGCTAGTTTGAATGAGTTTCCATTCTCTATGACATCCTATAGAGCATAGTCTTGTACTTGAAAGTATTGCTCAATCCTTAGCCTTCACATATCATATTCACCTTGTTTGAGAATGGGAAAGTTTGTAGTAGTAGAGGTTTGACCAGTTTCTAGATCCATCTCTTCCTTATGAGTTTGGAGTTCTTGTTAGTTTCTTCTAGATCAAAGTTTCAGAACACAGGCTCTGATACCACTTGTTGATCCTAACTTAAGATCGATTCCTTAGCTTGTAAAGGTTAAGTTAGTTTGGATAAATCCAAAACAACTATGGTAGAAACTTTATGAATACTAAAGAGTATGCGGAATCTACTCTTTAATACTTATAAGAATATTAATGAAATAGTAAACTGTATGAACAATGATATTACTGAAAAGCTCCAATATTATTATCAATCATACGAGTACTCTATGTAGTACTAGGATTTACAACCTTGAAGCTATATATCAAAAACGTCTATCTATTGTGCATGCAAAACCATAACCTAGGATCTCCTTTTATACACTAAGGAGTCTTTTACAAGATAACTACAAATCTTCTATAATTCTAATCTTATACGTATCTTTCTAACTATATAGAGTATACTCTTGAATAAGTAAATACATATCACACGTCTTTATCACTTTAGCAGTCTTAATCTTCTTCTAGCAGTCTTAAGTCTTTCAGCAGTATTAAGTTAGTATTGGCAGTACTAACTTTACTCTAGCAGTATTAACTGGTTAGTACTGGCAGTTGTAATCTTGAGCAGTACTAACTCTTGGCTTGGCAGTACTAAGTATGAAGACTTTTAATTCCCAACATGAACCGTTAGTTACTTATGATCAGTTGGATTGGTAAGTGAGCGCAAGTGTTGTAAATAGATCTATTGGGACTAATAATCCTCGTTCGTGTAAGTAGCTCTTACAAGATCAATGGACGTATACCATGTCGAGTGATACGGTGAAGCGCCATGTTGGCACCCGTCAGGGCAAGTTTATTAAGCATTTTGCATGCTTCCATTACATTTAGCCTCGGTGTCATGAGCTTAGTGCAACGTAAATGCCTTTTTATGTAATATTGTATCTGTTATAATAGTCACACGCGTTTTGTAATATTTGTGATCCATTCTTATATCAAATTCAAACCTATAAATTCACCAACTTTATGTTGATGTTTTAGCATGTTTTTCTCAGGTGCTTAGCTATGGATGTCTTTGTTTTCTATATGGGGTCGCCTTGTATTGGACCGATTTTTAAGAACTATTATTATCTGTTTTAACATCGTTGTCAATTTCTAAAACTTTTATTCGCTTTCGCATATTATCTATAAACCTATGTAAAACTTTAACTATTTTCATTTAATACAACGATGTTGGATTTCTAAACGTACCCTTAGAGGTCGTTCTTTGTATCTTGTGTGATGTATATTATGACGTCACGCCCTCGGACACGTGTTTCCGTCCAGGCCCCGTTTGGGGGTGTGACAGCTCCCACTTAATTAGACAACATTACAAGTGTGTCAATACCATTAATAAAAAGCAATTCTTCCACTAGATTAGACAGCATTATGAGTGTTTCTTCACTAGTGAAAAACAAGTAGTAATTTTATTTACTTTCCTTTTCTTTTAATGTCTACACGTTATTATTAATGTGAGTCTCGTGGACTAGTAAACACGTACTTAGATATTCAGGGAGGTGGATCAAGTTCTACTATATAGATGATGGGCTAGCCATTTATGCCATTTAAGAACTTGAAAGTTTTGCATGCAATTTCTTTTTCTACTTTACCTCAAGGGTGTATAGAATCTTAGGAAATTTATTGAGTTAAGGAAAACTACAAGAAAGCATGTTAGTAATTTCCTTTCCTCCTTTGCGGTTTATTAAGATTTCTATTCATATAAGGTCTTGAAGTTTTCAAGATGCAATCATTTTGGTAGCTATAAAAATGTGTTATCTACTTATCTAAATGTCTTATATATTTTAAGATTTCAAAACCATAAATTAGGTTATGAAATAACTTGAAAGAATAAGATGTGCAACCATACTTAATAGTTTGACTTTTACAAGACACTACAATTTCTTGAGTAAGTGCATTGAGTTTGGTTAAAGTTGGGAAAATTCAAGTATTTCTATCTTAGCTTTCTCGCACAAGAGGAAGGTATAGGAATGAGTCTCTTTACAAAGAAAGAGGACTTAGTTTGTCTTCCCCTAACAAGAAAGGAACCAAACTTTGTTTACGAATTGTATTGCATAAAATTCATTAATAGAGTTAAAAAGTTCATTTTAGTATTTTCGATAATTATCCTTTTGTAAAGTAACATCAGCATGTTTACAATATTAAAACAACTAATTTACAAAAAGTCTAAGATCCTCATTAAGGTTCCACCATCATATCGGTTGATCTGCTAGAAATGAATGGAGTCAATGAGTAGGTGGCGTCTACCAAATGCAATACATGTGCAACTCTTAGAACTTAATGGGACTCATAGCATCTAGTGTGAGGCTACTAGTATCATGTAGGCATGTTTTATCCTATATTTGCCTCGGGTTAAGGGTCTCACCTACTTAACTGGATTAAGTCATCCAATTTCAAAACTAGTAAAAATATGTCTAGGTCTCACGCATAGAGAATAGTCACCTTGGCTTACAATTCACCTACATCTCACGCAAAGTAAAAAGTAATTGCAAGTGATCTTAAGCAATTGAACAGCGTGACTTAAATTTGTGACGGGCATAAGTTTTGATAAAACGTGTTGATAAAAAATGTGTATGAGGAAGCATGCATTCATCCTTCGTAGCACAAGTTAAAAACTTTTCATAACTTAAGTCTAATCATTGTTTTAATTTTATGTGTGTCAAGTTGTCCATTTAAAGACTAATATATAACCTAAGTGGAAACATATTAGTTTGGATAATACATAAATTAAATAACAAGCATAACAAGATAAGTATTATTATATAAAACAAAGATTTAGTTTCAATTCATATTTAACCTTAGTTAAGCTAAATCAAAGATTAAGTTTTAAAATGGTTTATGTTTCATTTCAAGTTTTTATGAAAACATCTACAAGTTATATATAATCAAAGCATATATAGAAAGAAAATAAACAAACACACAACCATAAGTATGCAAAGCCTCAATCAATAGATGAACCTATGCTTTGTCTCGTGAACCATCACGAGAAGTAATGAGTCAAATAGGGACAAGCCAAGACAACCACAAAGAGGGCTCCGACTTGCTCTAAGACCTATCAAGAGCAAATGGAACCCTTGGGTCGTGAACCATCACGAGAACCAATTAGTCAACTAGGGACAAGCCAAGACAATGACAAGGAGGGATCTCACTTGCTCCAAGACCTATCAAGAGCAAATAGAACCCTAAGTGAACATGATTCCAAAATCTGCCAAGAATTTTTAGTCGACTTTGGAGCCCTGTAACTCCTAGAAGGAATCTTCCCCAATCAAAGAACCAGTTGAAAAAGTTGTATCCCTCTGAGTTGTGAAAGTACAAAAAATATTTTAGCCTCTAAAACCAAATAGAACTTCGTGAAATCGATTTTTCCTATAGGTCACTCCACCATGTCCTATTTTGCCTTTATGCCTTTAACTCTTCCGTCATTCTACGCCAAGCAACAGTTACATTAACTTGATAACTAGGTAAAACTTACCTAATATCTAATTAATGCAATGTGCCCAAACAATGGCACAAATCAAAACTAGATACATATAAATGAAGCCAAAACAATGGCAGACCCCAAAAATGAATATAAAGACAAATAACAACGAATCACATCACGAATGGTCTAGGTTTTCATCGGCTCTGCACACAAAACATATTAATACACTAATGTAATGAATTAACGATATTTTAGATAAGTCCATGGACGGGCATGCATCTATTTTTTGGACACAAAATAAATGACAAGAAGTAAATCGTTAGCCAATGAGATCGAAGAAATTAATTGACTAGAAATAAACCCCCGAGTAGTGCGTGTAACCCATGGCCTTAGAATCATAAAATATTCTTTTTAAGACCTTTTAATTATCAAATAATCACAAAAGAAAAACGCCCATGCGGATGTTTTAGAACCGTTTCTTAAATCGTCAAAAACACGCGATTTTGGTCATTTTACACGTACCCGATAAGTATCCGAAGATAAATATACGTAACCCGTGGCTTTAAGGTCAAAAATCAAATATTATAAGACCTTACTAGGGTCGTTTTTTATAGAAAAATTAACCCTTAGAGGCTGTTTTAAAATAGTTTCACAAATCGTTAAAAAACATGTGATTTAGCCACTTTTATGTATACACGATACTCATATGACATCGTATGTTGGCTCGTGATACCACCATTAGTGATTTAAGATATAATAGCATGATTAGACACTAAAACATTCAACATATAAATATAACACATGGGGAAGGAACAATCACCAATCGATGATCCATAAAGTCATATGATCAATCGATAAATACCAACAAATGACATACGTTTCTTCCAGAGATGCATAGATCGGTTGGAGACATGAAAGATCCATATTCACCATGGAACCAATAACCAAATTAGGTTATCTCTTAGGTAGTCCACACTACACCTTAAGCAAAATCACCAGATGCTAATCCATTTCGAATCAACCAACAACACCCGTAACACTTTGGAATGGATCAAGACCAAGCTAAAACCAAAACCTATGTATGTATGTTTATGTTAGACCTTATAAATAAGGGATGGGGAGGACGAAGGAGGATAGTTTGAGTGAAGTGCTGGTGAAAGAATGCATGCCTTGGTAAGGCAAATTCATGTATTTATTAAATCAAGAAAGGGGCACATTTTGCAATGTGGTCCTCAAACTTTTATATCTTGCAACTAGTCCTTGTTATTTATTGTATAATATAAACACCATAATTATATTATAACTAGTGATGTGTAAGTGTATATGTGTGTGAGCTCGAAGGCTCACGTGAGTCTAGCAGTATAATTATTTATTGTGGCATGAGCATACTCCAACAAAAATGACTGCATAAGTCAACAAGAGTTAACTCCCCCTTCTTATGTTTCAAGGTATGCTTGAAATCTTTCGAAGAAGGGGGAAGTTTTTCAATGATGCAAGAGACTAAAATATCCTCATCCGTGTTCATTTTGTGTTGTGTAAACTGACCATGTATACGAAGAAGTTCATTGTATTGTCCTATGACAGGTCTAAAATCAACCATTTTGTAATTGTTAAAATTACCCATAAGGAACTTCTTGCTAGAGGCATCCTTAACCATATACTTAGTTTCCAAAGAATCCCATAGTTCTTTAGCAGATTCAAGGTTTGATAAATACCAAAGAGAGTGTCAGACATACCGTTGAGGATTAAACATCTACACACGTAGTCAACATTCTCCTATTTGCTCATCTTCCTGATGCTTTCGACACTAGGATCATCACCATCATCTAAAATTGGTGTGCTAAGAACATACACCACGCTCATGCTCGTCAAGAAGAAATTCATCTTCGTTTGTTATCTTTTGATATCCATCCCCTTAAACTTATCCGGTTTGGAAAAGTTAGTCGCCATATGCTTCATGCTAGCAACTATTGATTATTAAAAATAGTTTCTATTGATTGTTGGGATTTATTCACCGATATAGTAAAGATAATAATAACCGAATATCACTAGGAATTGGGTCATCACTTTCAAAAGAAACTATTCGATCCTAATACTTGGGTTATACAAATATCTCTTTCGGTTAAGACCAAGTGTTATATGTTCTTGATTTAGACATAAAACTAAGAACCCTTTTGCTTCTAATTGTTTATGTTATTCTGTATGTATTCCATGCAGTTATGATTTCTATTCTATAGAGAAGAAACCCAAGTCAATGTAATTAAGAGAATTATTATTGTAGAGATCATCAAAGCTTATTATGTCTAGATCATGTTTATTCCTCCAAACCACAACATAAGTATTCCATTCAGAAGTCAGACTTCTCAAAAATTTCAAATTAAGATCTTCTTGTAAAATATTTTCAACCAAGATAGCTAGCTGACTTACAATCTTCTGAAGCATGTTAAAACTAAAGTCAAGAGACTCTGTGCTTGGAGCACTAAAGTTCTCATGCATTTGCTTTAGGAGAGTCTTTTGAGTCTTGTTTGTGGCTTCATTACCATCAAATCTTGTTTGTATAGCAGCAAACAAAGTCTTAGCATCTTTGTACTGATTAAAGGTTATTAGTTGTTCATTAGGAAGTGCCATCATTAACATACTTCTTGCCTTCATATCATTCTTCTTTTGAACCTATTATTCTTCATAGTTAACAAGACCGGTAATGAGTGTAGTTGAGGTACCATTAACATTTGTTGTTTTAGCTGCAAGTTTGAATGAGTTTCCATTCTCTATGACATCCCATAAAGCATAGTCTTATACATGAAAGTATTGCTCAATCCTTAGCCTCTACATATCATATTCACCCAGAGTTTGAGAGTGGGCAGCTTTGCAGTAGTAGTTGATTTGACAGTTTCCTAGATCCATCTCTTCCTTGTGAGTAAAGAGTTCTTCTTGTTAAATTCTTCTAGATCAAAGTTTCAGAACACAAGCTCTGATACCACTTGTTGATCCCAACTTAAGATCTATTCCTTAACTTGTAAATATTAAGTTACTTTGGATAAATCCAAAACAACTATGGTTGAAACTTTGTGATAAATAAAAGTATGTGTAAAAACTATCTTTAAACTTAGAAGAATGTTAATGAAACAGTAAACTTTAAGAACAATGATATAACTGAAAAGCTCTAATATTATTATTATCAATAATACGAGTACTCTGTATAGTACTAGGGTTTACAACCTTGAAGCTATGTATCAAAACTTATATCTTTATTGTACATTCAAAACCATAACCTAGGGTCTCGTTTTATACACTAAGGAGTCCTTTACAAGATAACTACAAATCTTCTATAATGTTAAACTGGATAACGAATTTTTCTAACTAAAAGAAATATAACTCTGAATAAGTCAATACAAATCTCTTGACACGTCTTTATCTCTTTAGCAGTCTTTAATCTTCATGCAGCAGTCTTAAGTCCTTCAGCAATATTAAGTTAGTACTGGCTGTACTAACTTTCTTCTAGCGGTACTAACTAGTTAATACTGGTAGTTGTAACTTGAGTAGTACAAACTCTTGACTTGGCAGTACTAATTATGAACACATTTAATTCCCAACAGTCTAAAACAGGCACCTCAGGCATGGTTTCACTGTTTTGCTGGATATGCCACACGGGTTAGATTTTCTCATATTCGATGTGATTCATCATTATTTGTATATAGGCACGGTTCTAACATTGCATACCTACTCATTTATGTGGATGATATTGTTCTTACTGCTTCCTCTACTTCTCTTTCGAGACGTATTATTTCGTCTTTGCATCAGGAGTTTCAGATGACTAACTTGGGTGCCCTGAATTATTTATTGGGTATCTCTGTTACTTGAAATACTATTGGGATGTTCTTATCTCAACGTAAGTATGCTCTCGAGTTACTTTCACGGGCACATACGAGTACTTGTAATCCAACCTGGACTCCCGTTGATACGGAGTCCAAACTTGGTCCGGAGGGTGATCCTGTTTTAGATCACACCTTATATCATAGTCTTAAAGGTGGTCTTTAGTATCTGACCTTTACTCTTCCAGATTTATCTCATGTTGTTCAACATATTTTCTTTTTATGTATGATCTGAGGGAGCTCCCTAGGCGGCTCTTAAGCGATTTTAAAAAATATATGGGTTGAGTTGAAAAGCACAAAAAGTGTCGGTCCACTTCCAAGTTGTAATAGGTCTGTACAGCTCGTAGATAGTGTCATGTGATAAGTATAGAAGACTAATCCGGCCCCAAGGCCCTTAGGGAAGCCCATCATAGCCCATGGGCTCGACCATACAATGTAACTATATAAAGCCTCTCCTAGCCTTGGAGAGGGGTTAGTTGTTTTCATTTTTTCCATATTTCCATATAGTAATAACATAATCCATTCCATCACTTTCTCTATCTAAACATCACAACCCACATCTCTCTCTTGTTCTTGGTTTAGATCATAAGATTACATGTTTCTTCAATTGGTATCAAGAGCCATGAGTGGTATGTTTATTTTGGTGTTTTTCATTGTTTAATTTGTGGTTCAAAATCTTTATAAAGAACAAAATTTTTGCTTAAAATTTTTTGGGCGTAAAAACCTTAAAGTATTCATTTTTTATTGTTCCTATAGGGTTAGTAACACTAGTTGTACAAGAATTTTTGCTAAAAACCATACAAAAATGTGTCTTTTTGAGTTTTGAAAATTTGAGTTTCGTAGTAGTTGGAACCGAACGAGTTAACCGAACAAGCAGAGCCGAACTAGCTTAGTTGTTTGACAACCGAACTAGTTAACCGAACGAGTTAACTGAACAAGCAGAGCCGAACTAGCTTAGTTGTTTGACAACCGAACTAGATAACCGAACAAGCAGATGCCGAACTAGCGTATTTGTTTGGAACAACACGAACAAAAGTTAACCGTACAAGCAGATCCGAACTATCGTATTTGTTAGTCAACCGAACTAGATACCGATCAATCATAGCGAACCAGCTGAACCGATCTATTTAATTCTTTGTCAACCAAACTAGTTCAATTCCATTAAAAGACACGTTTAAACTCAAAGTTCTGAAATATCCGTATATTCTTGACTTGTAAAATCCCGTTGAAACAAACACTTGTTTTCTTCGGTTTTGTCGAGAATTGAAAAATCACCTTTAGAGCATTTCAAGACTCAACCAACACATAACCAAACACAATTTCTTTCTACCACCGATCGATCAATTTGTAATCTTTTTGATACCACAATGACGACTCTTGCCGATAAGTCACTTCTTTCAAGAGGAGACAACAAACCACCAATGCTTGAAAAACACTTGTATGATTCTTGAAAGAGCCAAATGGAACTGTATATGTTGAATAGACCTCATGGAAGAATGATTCTTGCCTTCTGTGAAAAAGGACCACTCGTTTGGCCTTCAATCACTGTGGATGGAGCAACAAGGCTTAAGGAATATATTGAACTGACTTCCGCTGAAGCCATTCAAGTTGATTGTGACATCAAAGCAATAAACATCATTCTCCAAGGCCTTCCAACTGAAATTTATGCTTTGGTGAGGTCAACATCGGTTGCCAAAAGATCTTTGGGAGAAGATTAAACTGCTAATGCAAGGGAACGTCGTTAACAAAACAAGAACGAGAGTGCAAGCTGTATGATGAATTTGATAAGATTCACTACAAGAAAGGAGAGTCGTTACATGAGTACTATAACTTGAGGTTCCACTCTGTTACTCCAATGATAGAACAACTACATAGATGCCCTTGGAGCAATTTCAAGTTAACACCAATTTTTAAACACTCTTTCCTGATTGAATGTGAGCAAATTGTTACTGAAGTTATAAAATTTGGAAAGACTTGCATACTAACCAATGTTGATCACTTCACGCTACTCCAGCAACAACATGAAAGACAAATGCTAAAGAAAGTTCGTTTGATGCAGAGAACGTAACTCCGATCCTCTTTGTCTTTAGTTGCATCACACAATTACCTCCGTCAACTTATCAATCTCATCACACAGCTCTCCAAACTCTCAACTTCAACACCAAACATCATGTTCTCACCATAATCCGCCTTCACATTGGTAACACCTTATAATACTCAACAATTCACAACCAATCAATCAACACCTCTTTCAATCACTTATCCATCAAATGAGTACCAATCCACAGTTCACCACACACGTTTAATTCTCCATAATCATCCATCCCACAATTTGGAAATATGCTCCACAACTTACCAAACAACAACATCAGAATGTTCCCAACCAGACTCCGGTCTAATTATTCCAGTGTTCCAGAAAGGGGATGATCCAATTGATGCGATCAATCACATGATGTCATTCTTAACTGCTGTTGTCACATCCCGGTATCCTACTGCCAACAATGAGCTAAGGACTTCATCAAACCCTCGTCAACAATGCAACCATCTAATGATAGAAAAGTAACTTTGCAACCTGTTCAGGAACAAACAACTTAAGGCTGCTGGCACAACATAAAATTCACTTCTAGAGCAATTGGAAGCACACAGGGAAATAACTTAACTGTCTCTGTTACAACTGCAAAGGGGAGGGTCATATTTCCAAGCAGTGTACTATGCCCAAGAGAAAAAGGGATGAAACGTGGTTCAATGATAAAGTGTACTGGTTCAAGCTCAAGCAAGTGGTCAAGTTTATAACAAGGAAGATATAGCATTTTTTGGCAGATACAGACTTCCTACACACAAACCTCTCATATCTGTCATTACCCATAATGCTGCTTATTAAGCGAATAATCTGGATGCCTATGTCTCTGATTGTGATTTATCCTTAACTCAGCCAAGATTGCTCTCATGGCGAATCTTTCCAGGAATGGCTCAGATGCACTCACTGAGGTACACAATCCGGATAATCTGGCCTATGATTTAATCAATCAAAGTAAGCAGATAATGACGTCTTCTGAATAGTCTAATGATGATGATTCAGTCAGAAACTGAAATAACCAGTGATAGCAATATCATTCCTTATTCTTAGTATCTGAGTAAAAACCAAAACAGGAAACTGTTCCAGAAATCGAACTCATCGCCTCAACAAGATGCCCTAAAAACATCTATGATTGAACAATTAAATACCCAAGTGAACACTGCAAACCAATGTTAATCCTGTAATATAAAAAGCGCCAATAAAGCTTAGTGACTACCCGATCATAGACATATAAAAAAGGAACGAAGGTTAAAGATTTGAAATAAATGCAAAATGATGAGAACATTTTTTCAGGAACAAATGAACAGTATGCCAAGATTGAACCGTCTTAAGCAAACATCTATTCAAAACAATGCCAAGAAAAAGGATTCTTTAAGAAAACAGATTCTGATCTCAAAATGATTTAAAAATGAAGAAAACAGAAACTTGATAGAGAAATTGCTTTAGAAAATAAAATAAAGCAACTTGATAATATTCAAATTTCAAAAGAGGTCATCTCGCAAACTGTTCATGATGGATGACTAAATCTAAAATTGTTTATGATGATCATTCCACAAACAAGCTATCGGTTATTTTGAAAAACCTTTCTATCCTTGACGGAAATTTTCAGGAGTCCAAAGCAAAACTGTATGACTGTGAATATCAGTTTTAAAATGAATACTATTGAGATTCCTTGATTCAAATGAACAATAATGCTTTGTGAAGAGATTCATTCAAAAAATGCTTTTGAAAGAACAAGATCCCAATTGAATGTAAAATATAAATGAATCACTAAAACCCATTAATTATGCTGTTCTTAATAACGATTACAACGACGATATGTTTGACAATCAGATTAATATATAGTGAAACATGCCTATTGGAAAGTCGAACTTCGTCGCCACAATTTAATACCCATCTCCTTCTTCAACAACCAATAAAGTTGAGGTTCCAAAATAATTTTCCTAAAGTAAGGATGGGTGTTAAACTAGCATGAAAGAGTTAAAAAAACGCAATCTTGCTGGCTTTGATCAGGTTTGTTCAAAGAAAGACCACTTGCCAATCATCAACTGCACTGAGTGGCATGTGTGGGTTTTTGAACATATAAGGCTTGTTTTCGAGAAGAATTATTCCGTTTATAAAAGAATTAAAAGATATCTTTAATAGCTTCAATCAATACTTTGATGATGAACTTAGCCGGATGTCCAAAATGTCTTATTATATCAAATTGAACCGCGTCGAACAACATCCGCTTGGAGTCCAGAACTTCTGAAGTTAGAAATGAATCAAGTTTGTGATGTTGAAAAAGTACGACTCTTGGCACACTGGCCATTGATCATGATATTGTAAAAAAACAATTGTGAATTTGTCTGTGAATGATTTGTGAAACTGTAAATGAATGTCAAAAGTGTCCTCGAACTCAAGACTGAGCTTCTCAACAAAAGATGATGTTGATAAAGAAACTATACGATAAACTTTTGTAAGAGTAATAACAACTCTTTCAAAACATGCATCACTTTGGAAGCTGATTATTTTAAGTATAATTGGGCGAGTTTTTCTATGCTGTCAGTCTTCTTCATCGGCAAGAAATGAGCAGATTTGGTTAATCGATCAACAATAACCCAGATGGAGTCATAACCACTTGGCGTTCTTGGAAGTCCTGAGACGAAATCCATGGTTATTTTCTCCCACTTCCACTCTGGGATTTCAGGTTGTTGGAGTAGACCGGATGGCTTTTGGTGCTCAGCCTTTACCTTGGCACAGGTCAGACATTTACTGACATAGGTGGCGATCTCAGCTTTCATGTTCGGCCACCAATAGAGCTTCTTTAAGTCTTGATACATCTTGTCTGATCCCGGGTGAATGGAATATTTAGATTTGTGCGATTCATGCATGATCAAATCCCGTAATCCCCCAAACAACGGTAACCAAATTCGCCCTTCAAAGCATTGGATTCCATCAGAACGGATCTCGAATATCGGCTTGATTAGCCTTCCAAGATTTTCAGCTTTCACGTTTTCCTCTTTCATCGCCTCAGTCTGAGCATTGAGTATTCTCTCAGGTAAATTGGTGTGTACCGTCATTACCAAAGATCTAACCCTTATTGGTTCTCTGTCCTTTCGACTCAGGGCGTCGACCACTACGTTGGCCTTACCAGGATGGTAACGGATTTCACAATCATAGTCACGCAAAAGTTCAATCCATCACCACTGTCTTATGTTGAGCTCCTTTTAATCCAGAATGTACTATAGACTCTTATGATCTGTGTACATAGTTGTTAGCCTCAAAATATTAAGCCGAACTAGAAGTTCGTTCATTATGTGTACGAGTCTCGGTCATTTAATTAGTTAATGTTGTAATAGTATAATATCGGGAATCGGGCTCAACAGTTAATCTAATATTGTATATGTTTCGGGTCCTAGTTAAATATCCCGCGCGTCATTTAACGTGAAGGGGTATATAAACTCTTTTCTATTTAGAAAAGAGTTAGTTGTTAAAAATAATATCTTTTTCCTTTTCCAAAACTCTCCCATCTCTCTCTCTCTCTATTCTTTCTCTCTTTACAAAACAACTCACTCTCTTTATCTCTTTTCTAGTTCGATTTGTGGTTCGTTATATGAAGTGAAGTGATTACGGGATCCTACAATTGGTACCAGAGCTTCAAGGGTGGATTCGTGATTCATTTGTGGCTAAAAAGATCAAAATTCGTGGCTTATTTTGTGCATAATACCCCACGGCTCAAAATTTATTTTTGGGTTTATTTTGTTGGTTGATCGTGTTGTTTTTCTTGTTATAAATGCTTAAGAGGTTCATGTGTTGCTACTACAAGTGATTAACAAGGCTCAAGTTCGAAAATCAAAGCTAAAAGGTTCGAATTTATATTTGTGTTCTTCGTGGAGAGTTGCCTAATCTTGGAAGATTCACAAAGAAACAAGTGTTATAGTGTGTTTAATCTTCTTATACACTCTTAGTATTGCATGTTATACCTTTGTTTCGTGGCTAGAAACCTCATTTGGTGAAATTTCTCTCAATTCGTCCTAAGTGTTCTACTCGGCGGTTTGGTAAGTGAGGGGACAAGATCCACAATTTTAGGAAAAAGGTCAAAGGCGAGTTGACTAAGTCAATGGCGAGTTGATTATTTTAATCAATAAAACAGCCGGCGGTTTGACACAACAACGGCGAGTTGCTTGTTTATTGGTGGCGAGTTGACAGGTCAAGGCGGTTTGAATATTATATTGAGCAAAAAGGAAACGTTACTCTATCCATTTCACCATTTGACGGCGGTTTGACAAAAAACATCTAGACAGCGAGTTGTCAAAATTATTTTTATAGCCTTTCTAACTTATTTTTACTTCAAATTCAAATTTTGGTAATAGGGTAAAAAAAATTCGGTCGACACCTTTTTAGCGACACTTTTTGGCGGGAAAAATTAAGTAAAATATAATTTTTTCTATAGCCTTTTTAGCTTATTTTTACACCAAATTTAGATTTTGGTAATAAGGTAAAAAAAATTCATAATCCAACTGCGCCGAATTCCAAACAAATCATCAAACCATAAGCCAAAACCAAAACCATCAACAAGGACTTAAACTGCATTAATCATACAAGAAACAAACCTCAACAACAATCGATTATTCATTTACGGTTTTCTATTGATTTCGTAAAATCCCGTTAATTCATTTATCGGTTTTAATCATAGATGTGTAAAATCCCGTGAACGTGAATTGCATACATAACCACAACTTCAATCACATCACATCCACTTAAGATCCAACAACTTTCACACTTCATAATTCATAACCATTCATTCATCATGTCTACTCCAGTCAATACATCCTCGACAGATAGTCAAATGCACAATAATATCATGGCAGACAGTGATCCTGAACAAGCTCAGAGGGATAAGGATATGCAAAAGAATTTGACACTCCTTGCAAAGTATTTCAAGAAGCTCTACAAACCTACCAACAACAACCTTCGAACTTCTTCAAACTCCAAGAACAAGACTGAAGATACCACACCAAGGTATAACAACGATAATCAGTCAGGGCAGTTTGGGAATTGATTTATAACTTTTCAAACTATATATATATATATATATATATATATATTAAAATAAAATAAAATATATATATAATCTAAAAAACACTACAATAATCAATAAAACCGAGAAGTAGTATAGAATGTTCCCGGGTCGTTTATCCCCAACGAGGCTGTGCTGGAGAATCGATACAGTCGAAAGATTGGAGTTTGAATGAGAGAAATGGTTTGAGAGTGTGGAAAGCTAAATTAAACAATAACAAACAAAAATGATTAAGAAAAACCTAAAAATTATGAAATTAAGCTAAAAAA
>BQNB010143678.1:0-16960 GCA_026074375.1 Tanacetum coccineum | reverse complement strand
GTCCCGTTGTGATTGATTGTGTGTTGTATGATAGCCTATGTGATAGCTAGCTTAAATTGTTCTGCCATGATATGTTATGTTAATCGCAGCAAATTGTTTTGGTTTTTTTAAGGATTAATTTATGTGTCTTAAACCTATGACTCTCCCCAACCGTTGTGTTAACATTTTTAAGCATCATTTTCAGGTGAGCTTAATGGTGCTAAGATAGAGCGCAGTAGCTAGAAGAGACCGTAGGATGCTTGGAGTTTATTTATGCTTTCTGTTTTGAATAATTGCGTTTGCATGAATTGATTGGATTATGTTTTGCATGTCATTTATTAACGAGACCTCTTTCTCATCAATTAAGACACCATTAGGTTTTGGGTATTGTTATCACACTTTGTGTCTTTGCTTTACGTTAGTTTTCATTTTAGTATTCTCTATACAGACACCATGTGTTGTGATGGTATCCATTCTTGTTTACGCCTTGTGTTTCCGCCTTGGCGGGGTGTGACAGATTGGTATCCGAGCCTTTGGTTATAGATAACTAGGTGGTTGAGCCTAGACTATAGCTTAAGGGTCCCTCATTATGGGGATCTAATAGTATATACCCCTTTGTTATTGTTTTAGTCATGTCTTCCCCTACCCCTAGGAGATATCGTTGGGAGATTGTTTACCTCACTAGACCCGTAGAGTTGGGTGACTTTTGAGAGAGAAAAGTCAAACGCAAGCGAGGCCCAACATAAGTTTATTTCATTTTCTATCTTGATGCGTTGCTATAATCGAGGATTGCTTTTATATTTTGGGTCACGATGTAACTCCTGTTTTGTTTGGTCGATTGGGCTTTTATGGTTCGTTTAATGGATTATCATGTTTGAGTTATATTTGGATTATTATTAAGTGCTATATGGTAGATGTGTGTTATCATTGAGTTGTGTGGTCTTGGAAGTAAGTACACATATAAAAAAGGTGCAATTATTAGAAATTTTAGCATGATGGGTGATTTTGTCACTGAGTCCATAAGCGCATATTATAAACATCTTATAACTTATAAGTACTTCTTAATTATAAGAATAACCCTAATAATATAATTCGATGACCCTAAAGCAAAACGATTATGTGTTACCTGGCCATTTCGGTATGCAACAAAATCACCCATATCGACCTGTTACACAAACTCGTCCATATGACCCGTTACACAAAACAATTCTAACGGTGACACTTAATGGCTTTTACCATTAGCACCATTTTCCATCTGTAGAAAAATCTAATGGTAGAATGAATGTAACACATAATGAATACACAAACTATAACAACTTTTTCTTTACGTAACAGAAATGTAATACAAATGAAGTATCAGCCAACCATGGATAATGAATAAATGAATCATTACCGTTAAAATACAATTAAAATCCACATTCATTCTAAATAGTAAGAGTTTTGGATTTGCCCATTTAAATATATTATCCACCTATTGTAAAAAAAATTAACGCACGATCACGAATGATGCACTTTCATTTTCTTCTTCCCTTTCTCCCTACTTGTTCCTTATATTTTTCTTTCGCGGACGATATCCAACTTCTTGCATTAGAACTTCTTTAGCCATCAATTGATCCCCTTATTATTTCAAAGCATAACATATCAAATATTTGAATTAACTAAGCAAAATAGCTTCTTAATGTTACATTCAATGATTTTGAATCCTCATGGTTTTGCTAATTATAAGAATAACCCTAATAATCTACCCATATCGACCCGTTACACAAAATTACCCATATCGACCCGTTACACAAAATCGCCCATATTAACCTGTTACACAAAACAATTCTAATAGTGAAACTTAATGGGTTTTACCATTAGCACCATCTTTTTGAACTGGCTCAATTTTCTAAAATGTCAATATATCTCTATAAACACATGATATATTCTTGTACTTCAAACAACAGAGATTCAATGAACTTGTATTTAGTAAAGTGGTAACATTGACCTGTTCAATCCATTTTCTTTTAAGCCATACTTTGTTAGTATGTTACCCATTTGAGAAACTACATAAGCCAAACGGTGTAGTTTAACTTTGCTATTGTATTATTATTTGTATGTAACTCTTTAACTTTTAGTTGTTTAAAAAGACCGCAACATGCGATCTTTAACAACCATCAGTAATATTTTTAATAGCTTTTCGATATATTTTTTGCCAAGTGCCATGAGAAGGAGGCTGCACTTTAATAACATTTTATACAAGAGAATAGCAATAGCTAAAGTATCAATCTTAGAGAATTTGCATCAATTGAATTAATTGATTGGGGAGTTTGTGTATTTGTTTGATCTTTAGCTATTACAGAAAATTTTTAAATCCCATAATAAAAGTTTCCTGAGATAAAAAATTTCTACAATTGAAGAAATTCAATGTATAAAAGCATTAGTGCAATGAAACAAAATCGATTAATATAGCTTAAAACCAATAAAAGGTTGTGTCGCCTAAATAAAAGTTATTAAATTTCATATTAACCGAAAGAAAAATGTATAAAGTAAAGCATACTTAAGAATGAAAATTCAAACTTTAAAAAAAAGTTGATGGTTATTAAAAATAATGATAGTAAAAGTCAAAATTTTAACCATAAGAAGTATATTAATCTGTTCTTACTTCTTATTTCGAGTCTTTTAAGCAAATACATTTAACCCTTATGTAGTATAGGTAATCTGGTTTCGCTCAAAGTGTTAGCAAAAATATATTGCATGAGATCATGAGACTGTTAAAAGCCAAAAATCCATCTATAATGCGTAGTTCAAATTTAGTTACGTACAAAAACATGTGAGTGTTCCAAAGGAAAAGTATGTTAAATAGATTTAATCCAAATTAGACTTAAAATGAGTTGATTAATTATACCAAATTGTCAATTATATTGCTTCGTCCTTGCTCTTGTATATTTCTTTGAAGCCTTTGAATGCAAAGTCATGCAAGGAGCCACTAAAGTCTTCACAAATTTCAACGACAATTTTCTTTTGAGATGCATTTAGTTCGGTCACAATACAATCCGATATTGTAGTCTGATTCTGATTTGTCCAAGTTCATGTATAGTTATTCATAATAACAACATCACCATCATGCACGATGTTTGAACCTCACTATCAAATTAATTTTTATAATTGCTTATAGTGTGTTTGTTTATAGCATGATATTAATAAAGTTATACCTAAATTAAAATAAATTGCTTAAAACATAAATGTGCGTTCAAAAAATATATGCGTATAAGGGTTATATAACATCAATTTCTGTGTATAACAATCATCTCCGCATTGATCGCAATGAGGTTTCTTGTAGATTTGTAGCCTAAGGGCTACATTTAATAATTAAAAACGTGCATTAAGGGTGGTACATATGGTCGGTTCGAAGAAATTAAATGGAAAGGGTGGGTGGTTTATTTTGAGGATACAAACATTATTGCATGTCCTGATATTTAACTATGACCCTAAGGGCTCCGGATAACAAATTTCATAAAAAATTATGCAAGTCATTAAAACATTCTCTCAAAAGTAAATAGACGCAAGTTAAGGCAAAGTTATTTAATGTGATACTCAATTATGGGAATCATTTAGAATACTACAATTAGAGAAGAAAACCTGCAAAAAATAAAGAAAAATAATGAGAATCAAAATAAGAAAAGTTATGTGTACGCCCATGGTTTATAGCTTTTTATTACCAAAAATAAAGCCCATATATGAGTAAGCCTTCCATCAGTGGTATATTATGATTTGTCAAACTTTCATCATATAGAATCGTAATTTATAGGGTAGATTGATAACATATTTTTTTTCTTACCAAAATTACCTAATATAAATGAAAATTACAATGTCTTACGTAATAGTTTCTTTTTACATGGTTCGGCCCTTCTGCAAATTACCTTTGTTGACATGACTATACATTTTCAACGACTATGTTATTTACAGTAAGATATTCACATCATTAACTACTGCCATAAACCTCTGTAACACGCTGCCTCATTATCTCCATAATAGATGCTCGCCTCTGGCTATCTGCTCGTTGTGTTAGGCTTCGTTTGTTTTTTAGAAGTTTTACCTCTTCATCTGCAAACCATGTCTGCAGAAGAAGAGTTACATCTAAAGTCTTCATCTACATGAAAAAGATCATTTGTTTTCTGTTCTATTGAAGTACTTCTTTTATTCATTTTTTTCTTTATCTTTTTTTCACTAGTGTTTAGAGGTGGCAAAAGTTCTCGAAGGTCTCCATATATTAGGATAAACAAAATAAGTAATCCTTTCATAAACATATAATTTAAAACCCTTTTCCCAATAGCCAAAAAAGTGGAGAGCAAAATGAATATGGAAGATGGTTTGAGTCTTACACTGGGATTGAACAGAAGAGTTGAATATGATAAAGGATTGAACTGCATGAGTTGAATTCGATAAAGACACCAAACATGTCACGCTTTACAAAAACCAACCTCCATAAAAGCTCATCGCCTAAAATTACATTCAAAGAGAGTGTGGACATTTTTATACATTGTGTTCATTGAGGGCCTTAGCGAAAAGATCTAATTGGCTAGCATGCTAAATGCTCATTAAAACTTCACATCTTGTATTGATTTAAATAAGAAAGGTGCTAATTAATGTGAGGGATCCAACATACCCGACTGTTTAACCCATTGCCTAATTATAGTATTATGGTACTATTGTACCCAGGACCATAAATGATATTCTAAAACTTACTAAAATTTAATTACTTTCGTTGTGGTTGTGATCATCTGTAATGACTTCATAAAAAGTTGTCAAATTCTTGGCCTAAAAGATTTAACACGCTAAGACCATATCAGATGTACTTTATAGCGTATACCTTTAATTTTATATTCATAACTACACAAATTTAATTCGTATGAATAATAATGAATTGAATATTAAATCTCTAAGAACAACGTTTGTATGTTGCATAGTAGTCATTTGATAATCGATCGACGTTTGACGATACATACGCTTCTTCATCTTGATCATTAACAGTCTTTTACAACTGACTTTTATGAAAAAAAAATAAAGCACAACTGACTTTTATGTTAGTTTGACAAGAAGTTAGGTTTTAAATAAAAAAGTGTTTTTTTAAGAAAATGTTAGTCAATTGTTTTTGTGCAAATGTTTAAGGTTCACACGTTTTTGGTTAAAACCAATGTGCAACAACCCTCAGTAGTAGGAACATCAATTCGACTTGTTCTTGTTGGACAAATTTGACCAGACTAATGTGATCGAAGTTTTAAGAAATAACAATGGCATACTCATTTAACTTTTAGTTGCGTGTATTTCATAAATTCATAATTTCATTGGCCCATACATGTAGCTGGGCGAATCTGATCACATAATCGCATGGCGAACTGCAAATTGGAAATATAGCTTATAATCCATAAATCAACTTATCCCAAACGGTAGTGTGTCTTGTTTGTAAGGTCCGTTCAAGTTTTGACCCATTGTTAATGCATCATGGCTCGCAACCATGACGAAAGTAACAAAATTTAGTGTAAGAGACACCCAAGGAAATGAGAGTATCATTATGTCATTCATATGCCAATTTGCATATCAAATTAACATAGAGAATTCCATAATCTTTAACTTTACTTAAATATTGTATAAGTAAAATATACTAAAAGACTAACTTGTGGTTGTGATGATTGCATGATCTCAACGAATACGTATTAAAAAACCACAAGGAGCACGGGCAACACAAGATATGCAAATGTATTTGTCCATCCAAGGGGAGGTTGAAGATCCTGCAAAGGTTGTTAAAGATATTAAAGGTCAAAAGATATCAAAAATGATTCGAACAAATAGTGATGCACTAATGCTTACTACGAAAGGAAAGAGCCAAGATATGCCACTCCCACTTTGTCGAGCAGCAAGCAACTATTGTCAGACCCGTAAGAGATGGTACCTAAAAGAACCCTTCAGCCAAATGTCCCTATAAATCAAGTGATGATTGATGTTTTTCTTGAATCCTTGGTACATCTTGCAACAAAAGTAAGTCTCCTACGTATACGTGCATCCTAAAATTGAACCTAATATCTCAACGTGCAGATGGAATTCAAGTGGTAATGAAAAAAGTGTTACCATTTAGAGAAGAAGCACGTTGATAATCATTGTTCGTATTGTTTGAACCAACCCACTCATCCACCAATTCCTTCCATTTCTATATAGAAAAAGAAAAAAAACGATATAGAAAAACAAGCATACTATAATGTTTTCCACAAACCTTTTGATCCCAAATTGACTACACTCTACAAGATGGCTTCACTAATGATCTTACTCCACTCGATGGATGCTTTCACACGATCACATGGTCGACATTCTTCTCAAAAGAGTTCCATCTTGGTTTAGTGAATTGGCCAATCGTTTTCCCCACCTAATTATACAACCATCATTGTCAACTATTTTCATATAACGCTAAACTTTGATTTTGTAAAATGGGATTATAAGCAAGGATCTCTCTCTCCTCACAATCATAAAAGCCCGTTTATTATCACTCATTTTGATTTAGAGAATGTGAGCCTAAAGCAGTTTTATCCTATTTTTATTTAGAGAATGTGCAGCCTCTCTTGTTGACCCCTAAACAATTCAATATGTAGAACACAAAAAATTCTTCAATTAATTTTTCCCCAATTTTTTTTAGGGTTTTGCTACAACACAATTGAACTAAAAAGCACTCAAATCAAATTCTATTATAAATGAATTGAAACTAAATAAAATTGATTATTAAATAACAAAACACATCAAAATAGCTCTGTGTGATTATAATCAAAACCATAAATCAAAATATTAAATAGTTGTGATACTTACCAATTTTCTTGTGTGAAAAACATAGAAATCACCCACTGGCATAGATTGAATCAATGTTGGTCATAGGAATTGTGTGTTTGTGTTCTGAATCGGTGATATCAAAAGGAATAGATCGAACTCTTTTTTTTGAATAGGTGTATGGAATAGAAGGTAATTGATATGAGTGATTTTAAATATGGTTATATGAAACTGAAATCAACTGATGAAGGGAGCATATAGATTTGAGATTTTAGGAATGATATGAAACTATGGATTATTGTATTGAGTTGAGTTATTTTGAGGACAAGTTTTAGCCCACATACTGAGAAACAAATCTAAGCCGTTCCACGTCACCTCATTAATTAGAATTTTAATGCAAATAGCTAAACTTGTTTGTACAAAAGCTATGAATCGTGTAGCATGATAGTGCATAAATGTATTGTACATAATTGCTAATTAAGGTAATCTACATCATTTTATTAATTACGATTTTAATGCTTGTAGCTTAAAAAGGTTGTATAAAACCTTATTTTATTAAAGAGTATAGATATAGATGGATTACATGATCAGTAAATTAACATGGATTGGTAATCCACACAAAAATTACTTAGAAAAAACACTAGACGGTATTCGCGCAATGCGGCGGCGGGTACCCAGTAACTAAATATTGTGACGAGCAAACGTTGTTCATTTATATGTTTTTTCTAACTATAACTTTACGAAATAATGACAAATTTTAATTAAAATAAATATAAATCATACCGATGCAACTATTTCACAACCAAATAACATGAAGTTCGAATTAAAGAGAGTAGCATAAGTAGCATATTTAAAGACATAAATTAAATGCCAATACAAAATGAAATGTAATTGACATGAACACAAAAATGTCAACTATTAATATGCATCATTAGCTACAATATCTTTATCCGCAAAAAAATTTAGACATTGAAATAGAAATGAAGGGATCATTGATATCACCAAGAGTAGCTTGAGCATCTTCGTGTGGTACAACTATCGCATCATCATCGTTGAGTCTATCGAGAAATCTCTTAAATTCATAAACTTTTTAAATCTACAATAAAAACAAAAGACGTTAACATTGCTTTAATAATAATAATGTTACTTTATACCAATGGTTTCATGTACATCTTTCTCCAATTCTTTATATTTTCAATCATAATCAAGAGGCTGTGCTTAGAGTAAATAAATAAAATAAGTATATGCTATTATAATGTTATATTATATTCTAATTAAAATGTGAATTACCTTTTTACAATTGCGAGCCATAACTTGTTTAAGTGTTAAGCCATAATTCACATTCTCCACAAAATCCCAAGTTGAGATATTATTGTCTTAACATAAAAGATACATGTAACACCCCCAAAATGGGTCGCAGCGGAAATGATGTTCCGGGAGCGTTACTTCATAATACCATTGCACAAGACATGAGAGAACGACCTCTAAATGAGTCGTTTGAAAATGATACATTGGATTTAATAAATGTTGTTACAAAAGCTCAACGGCTTAACTTGTTCATCCTTGAAAATGTAAAGATTTTAGATCATGACAAATATTTCCAAAATGTAATGCCTATGAATCTTTATGCAATGACTCCAAAATGATTGACCACCAATGTATCTCTTTGCTCTTGTACCTCATTGACCTGAGAAAACATGCTTTAAAACGTCAACATAAAGTTGGTGAGTTCATAGGTTTGTTTAAGTACAAATGTAGAATCAATGAAAATCTGGTCCACTGCATCACTAGCAGTACCAAAAAAATAAATGTTTAACGACTACTGCTTCCCCGCAGTATCAATGTGGGATGAAGAGAACATTATATATACCCGTCGGAATCCACGCTAAATTGTTCATAATGGATTAACCTTTATGGTCAAACCGAAACTAACAAGTATCTTACATTATATACTGCTCATGTTGCATTTCACCTGTGCATCTTTTTTATATGACCACTTCTTTTGGAAAACGATTTGTGGTTTTGGACGAATTGAGTTAATAACAATATATAAGATCTTCCGTTCGTTATTTTTTTACTTAGATTAATCTCTGTACCATTTCCGTCTTACCTTTCCTACGCTATCTTTGGCCGCTTGGGTTTACTTAGCATATTGGCTAAACCACCACCAAATGGCCTAGTAGTAAGGTCATTGCCTTTCAAAACAATATATCGATGGTTTAAACCTCACTAGGTGTGTGCATTTGGGGATGGTCAAGGAAGGGCCGGAAACAATCCCGGGACGATTAACCTGGTGAGGACGCGTATATCTTAATCAAAAATGCTCGCCCTCACCGGATAACCTTAACCAGTGACAAAACCAAGATTCAAATCGACCATGTGCACTTACAATAAACTAATTAATACTACAAACACAATTTTTAAGGACCGGGTTCATTTAACAAAAGTCGAGGTTTTTTTAACAATGACACCCCTGTTCCGTCCCTCACCGGCTCACCCTGACCTAAACCCACATTCGTTTAGAGATTGCCAATAACACTTTTTGATCCAAGTCACACCTAAATTAAAAGTCTTTCAGTCAATGAACTGACTCTTAAATCGTTGACAATATACACAAAAGTTAAGATTTACAAGTATTATGTTTACGTTGTTTTTTATACAAAAATTTGGTTATAAATTAAGTTGGTATACGTACTTATCTATGATAACATGGGTTAAATAGCCAACAATAGGTTTTAATTGCTAAGTTACTTGTGATTTGGTTCAGATAATACATGTCTTTACCTTATTTATTTGCTCTTTACCCAAAAATTATCTTTACCTTATTTATTTGCTATGCGTAATTACGGATGACCAAATCTGTCACAAATAACTTATCCTTCCATCAAATCTTTACCTTATTTATTTGCTATGCGTTCCTATTTTTTTTGTTTATATTTATGTAAAGTTAAAATTAAAATTTATATCTTGTCATTATAGATCAATCTTGCGTTTATTTAAAGGGATCACAGGATCAGCGAAATTGTATTTAGAACATACACAAGCAATAGTGTAAAGAAAACACATATAAGAATATGGGTATCATATTCAGTTGTTTAAAATTGGCCAAATCCGACAAGTTTGAGTGCAAAGACAAGCCCTGCCATATTCTAAGGGCTCCTGAAGATTATGAGGCATTTAAGGTATACTTCAAAGGCTTGCTAATCAATGATCACGAGACAGTTGAAGTCGTTTGGTGGTATTGGTGTGGCGATTTGTGATCTAGACGATTATTGTGTGTTCGAAGTGCGAAAACAGGTTATGATTAGTAGAGAGATGGAAGGTGATGTGGTAGAGCTTCTAGCTTTGATTGAAGGGTTAAATACTGCTGTTGAGCTTGGGATAAAACGTGTTCATATTTTATGCGACAACCATTCGGTTTATCAATATGTAAGACTTCATATTTTTATATAGTCACACGTTTCATATTAATGAGTTCGTCTTGTTTGTACTTTAAGTGTGTGCTTAATTCCTTTTCAATATAAGCATCAAAATTTTACATCATATAAGTGTAAAAATAATCTCATGTTCAATTTGAAACATGAGAGATCATGTTCGGTTTGAGGGAAAACGTAATTTTAAACAAAATCTCATCCGTTACTATTTATCACATCATATCCTCAAACAGGGGTATATCATAAGTGCAAGTTTAAATTTTATATTTACATAAGTTAAAAAATCAAGTTTTTAAATGAATAATAATTTTTTTTATGTTTTTAGTTTTTATGTTGAACACTAATTTGTGAAAATTTGTTCTTATAAATAAGGTTGTGTAAAAGCTGGTATGATATGATATGATAAATAGTAATGAGTGAGATTTTTATAATATTTTGATTTGATGTCTTTGTTGGATCAAAATCCTCTCAAGTTGAAGTTAACTTGATAGATCAAGTTGACCAATCACAATTAAGATAAATGTATAAAAGTTTTTCTTTAATGAAATTCAAGGGGCCTCACTTATTTATTTAATCTCGTAATAAAGCTAACATGACCGATCAAGTTGTGATCAACTTGAGAGGATCCTCACCCGTCTTTGTTAGACATGAATTTTGATGTTCTTTTTTATATGTGGGAGACGGTCTAATACCATTTTTATTGATGTTATTTTTTGGCAATGCAGCTCATTGGGGTGGCGCGACCAACAAACAACACAATTATGAATTTGGTTAATGATTTCCTTTTAATTCTTGAAAAGTTTTCTTTTTGTTTCCCGTTTCTCGTAAGTCAAAACAGTTTCAAGTTTGCTTATAATCTCGCAAGAGAGGCAGTCGCTTCACAAACCACCAAATATGCAGAAAGTGGTTCCCACAAGACAATGGCATTACTTGAGCAATGTACAATTTGTTTTGAATCCATACACAGCGGTCAAATGCTTTATATTAAAAAGTGTTTACACAGATATTGCTTATCGTGTATGAGAAAGCATGTAGAAGCAAAGTTGCTTCAAGGTCAGTTGCCCGAATGCCCACATGAAAATTGCAAATCTAAACTCCAAACTGAGAGCTGCAGCAAATTTTTAGATCCAGAATTATATCATTTAATGAGATTGAGGATTAAAGAAGCCTCTATTCCTCCAACCGAGAAAGTTTATTGCCCGTTTTCTAATTGCTCAGCTTTGATGTCGAAAACTGAGGTTAAAAAACACACTGCTACATCATCATACAAAAGAAGTGGAATGAGAAAATGTGTCAAATGTCAACGTTGCTTTTGTATTAATTGCAAAGTAGCTTGGCATGACAACATTACGTGCAATGGTTACATGAAGCATTATCAATCTGGTAATGAGGCAAAATTCGAGTGTCTTGCATCATGGCAGCGTTGGCGTCAATGTATCAACTGCAAGCATATGGTTGAACTTGCTGAAGGATGCTACCATGTTACATGCAAGTATTGTTATTATCATCTATCTCATGAACATATGCCTTTATAGTTCTAGGACAAATATGAACTCTGGGAATTACCGCTTATATGCGATGAAAATAATGGAAATCAAAGACGGCGCAATAGTTTTTTGGTTTTATGTATCCATAAAATTAGTTATAGTCATGGATTGATAGTTCATTAAAAATCGCCAAATCAGTAAAGTTTTACCTTATTTGCATTATTCCTCGACTAAGGAACTTTTAAGCGAAAATTGCTGGAAAAGCAAATCAAACACTTTTACTCAAAATTGAATGGTTTCAGATTGCCGGTTCTAGGTTTTTTTAGACATTATTCATTTAAAGAAAAAATGTTCATTTAAATACATAAAGAATAGCATTTTTGGTTCTTGTTAATTATGATTTTTATTAACTTGGAATTGGATTGCAGATGTGGATTTGAGTTTTGCTACAACTGTGGGTCTCAATGGCTTAACAAGAAACAAACATGCAAGTGCCGTATATGGGATTTGCAAGACCTTATTCATCCTGAGCAAATTGGGCGTTGAAATTGGTTTATGTTATTGTTTATGTTACGAGTTACTATAACTTATGCCTTACTACATCCTATGGACATGCATATAAAATGTAAGTATTGCACAACTTCTACTGCGCAAGTTGGATGTAACTGCGGCATTTTTTAGGGGAGAGAACCCATATGCCATTTTTTGTGGTTTTGGAAGAGTTAAGTTGATAACCATATGATTTTGTCTTCGTAGTTTGTTACTCTGGTCTCTTTAGTCTTTGCACCTTTCCTGCATTAACATTTAGCCTTTTGGGTCGTTTAGACCAAGTGTAATACGCAAGTGCATGACGCGTCTAATGCGCCACCTAAGCAAAATGAACACATCTTTCTTATTACGGAAGACATGGAGCACGCGTCTTTAAACATGAAAAAAGAAGTCTCGGTCTTGACCAAGACCGAATCATGAGTGTGATTTGTATGTGTGTGTTTTGGTGGGGTATGTGTGTGTTTAAATGGAGTATATTTTCATGGTAAAATTGATTGTCTTATTACACTAAGTTTTGGTGAAGTTGATTGTAGAGAGAAAGCTCTTAGGTTAATCGAGGTGGTAGTTGTGAATGTGATCTTGAAGTCTCCTTGTAACACCCAACCAAAGTTTTCAAGATCGGGATCCTACCTAGGATCGTTTTCGTCTTTGCAAGATCGAGATCGTAAACTTGGATCGGGATCGTAAGATCTTACTATAATGTCATTGTCATAATAATCTTTGTAATATTATACAAATCTACAAATTATTATATATCATGAACACAAAATTATATGAATGTTTCATAGAAATGTTGTCTTAAATTATTATGATTATGAAATTTTTAAGAAGATTAACATGTTGTCTTTAAATTTCTACGAAACACAACCAATAAATTGTAGTTTTTTAGTTTGTGGTTCGAGAAAAGTAAGATCGGATCGGAGTAGATCTTAAGATCCTATGGTCAAGATCGGGATCCTAAAAGATCTTAAGCATGGAAAGATCCTATGTGAAATCCGGATCATTTTTGCTTTGCAGTATCGTAAAATCGTAATATCCTAAGATCAGGATCGAGATATTAACAACCATGCACCCAACCTTATCATTTGAGTTCTCATGGTGTTGTGCTTTTAGAGCATTGGGTGACATAACACCACGCTGGCGCCATTTCTATGTGGACATCAATTGGCTTGATCCATATCGGTGCCATGATCCCCCCCCCCCCTCGCGCCATCTCTAAGCCATAGTAATGGCTTACACTAATGTTTTGAAAATCGGGTCTTTATCGATCCGGTCGAGTCACCGGGTAACCCGTTCGACCACCGGGTCAACCTGGTCTTCCACACAAAAAATTTCTATGTGGACATCAATTGGCTTGAGCCATATCGATGCCATGATCTCTTTAATCTTTGCACCTTTCCTACATTAACATTTGTCCTTTTGGGTCGTTTAGACCAAGTGTAATAAGCAAGTGCATGACGCGTCTAATGCGCCACCTAAGCAAAATGAACACATCTTCCTTATTACGGAAGACATGGAGCACGTGTCTTTAAACAAGAAAAAAGAAGTCTCGGTCTTGACCAAGACCGAATCGTGAGTGTGATTTGTGTGTGTGTGTTTTGGTGGGGTATGTATGTGTTTAAATGGAGTATATTTTCATGGTAAAATTGATTGTCTTATTACACTAAGTTTTAGTGAAGTTGATTGTAGACAGAAAGCTCTTAGGCTAATTGAGGTGGCGCTTGTGAATGTGATCTTGGAGTCTCCTTGTAAAACCCAACCAAAATTTTCAAGATCGGGATCCTACCTAGGATCGTTTTCGTCTTTGCAAGATCAAGATCGTAAACTTGGATCGGAATCATAAGATCCTACTATAATGTCATTGTCATAATAATCTTTGTAATATTATACAAATCTACAAATTATTATATATCATGAACACAAAATTATATGATTTTATATGATTGTTTCATAGAAATGTTGTCTTAAATTATTATGATTATGAATTTTTTTTAAGAAGATTAACATGTTGTCTTTAAATTTCTACGAAACACAACCAATAAATTTGTAGTTTTTTAGTTTGTGGTTCGAGAAAAGTAAGATCGGATCGGAGTAGATCTTAAGATCATATGGTCAAGATCGGGATCCTATAAGATCTTAAGCATGAAAAGATCCTATGTAGGATCCGGATCATTTTTGCTTTGCAGTATCGTAAAATCGTAAGATCCTAAGATCAGGATCGAGATCTTAACAACCATACACCCAACCTTATCATTTGAGTTCTCATGGTGTTGTGCTTTTAGAGCATTGGGTGACATAACACCACGCTGGCGCCACTTCAATGTGGACATCAATTGGCTTGAGCCATATCGGTGCCATGATCCCCCCCCCCCCTCGCGCCATCTCTAAGCCATAGTAATGGCTTACACTAATGTTTTGAAAATCGGGTCTTTATCGATCCGGTCGAGTCACCGGGTAACCCGTTCGACCACCGGGTCAACCTGGTCTTCCACACAAAAAATTATATATATATTTGCAATGATACCTTGGAGTCTCCTTGTAAAACCCAACCAAAATTTTCAAGATCGGGATCCTACCTAGGATCGTTTTCGTCTTTGCAAGATCAAGATCGTAAACTTGGATCGGAATCATAAGATCCTACTATAATGTCATTGTCATAATAATCTTTGTAATATTATACAAATCTACAAATTATTATATATCATGAACACAAAATTATATGATTGTTTCATAGAAATGTTGTCTTAAATTATTATGATTATGAATTTTTTTAAGAAGATTAACATGTTGTCTTTAAATTTTTACGAAACACAACCAATAAATTTGTAGTTTTTTAAGTTTGTGGTTCGAGAAAAGGTAAGATCGGATCGAGTAGATCTGTAGATCATATGGTCATGAATCGGGGATCCCTAAAGATCTTTAAGCATGGAAAGATCCTATGTAGGATCCGGATCATTTTTGCTTTGCAGTATCGTAAAATCATAAGATCCTAAGATCATGATCGAGATCTTAACAACCATACACCCAACCTTATCATTTGAGTTCTCGTGGTGTTGTGCTTTTAGAGCATTGGGTGACATAATACCACGCTGGCGCCACTTCTATGTGGACATCAATTGGCTTGAGCCATATCGGTGCCATGATCCCCCCCCCCCTCGCGCCATCTCTAAGCCATAGTAATGGCTTACACTAATGTTTTGAAAATCGGGTCTTTATCGGTCCGATCGAGTCACCGGGTAACCGGTTCGACCACCGGGTCAACCTGGTCTTCCACACAAAAAATTATATATATATTTGCAATGATACAAAAAGTATATATTTTTATATATATATATATATATATATATATATATATATATATATATATATATAATCCGGATCGATTGAGAAGGTTTTTATTTTGAAAAGATTGAGAATTTTTAAAATGATAGATTTTTAACTTGATTCAGTTTTTTGCAAGCGTAAACCATTTTAATGTGATTATAATTCAAAATGTTAAAAAAATTCGAATCAATGTTACAAAATTTCTCTCGTTTTGCAATATAAGTAAAATACTGAAATCTTCTATATAAATTTAAGGAAATCATACCATAACTCGATTTTAGCAAGTGATTTTGTGAATCAAAATTTGTGGCATTTGATTGCTTTGAATTTCACTATTAAATGATGTTTACTTGGTGAATCAAATCAAAAATATGAATCTATTTGCTCAAAACGTAAAATTTCTCACCTTCTCAAAAAAAATATCTCACGGAACCGAAACATATATATACATATATTATATATTTATATATATATATATATATAATATATATATATATATATATATATATATATATATATATATATTCCATATAGTGAGCTTAAAAACTATTTACTACTGTAACAAATATAACATGTAAAAATAAAATTAGATCGCAAATAAATATAATTAACTTGATTTATGTGTTAAAAAAATAGAAAAAACAAAACTTGCCCGGGTCTCGAAAACTGGGTTGACCCTGGTCACTTCAAACCCGGCGAGTCTAACCGGGTTTTGAAAATATAAAACTCGTTTTTTCGAAAATAATATGTCTAATCACATAGATTCTTGTTTTTTATAGTTGTTTTTTATATTAGGGTTTGCCTAAAAATGTATTATACTTGTCACTTTTTGTCATTGTATGAAGACAACTATTTTTTTTGCCATTGTGTCGCTCAACTTTTGAATTCGTGCTATTGTGTGTATTCTGCGACTATTTCTGCATGTAAAATGACCATTTTACCCTTCAAATTTTGAAAAAAGTGAGGGTAAAATGGTCACAAAATACACACAATAGCACGAATTTAAAAGTTGAATGACACAATGGCAAAAAAAAAAATTTGTCTACATACAATGACAAAAAATGACAAGTATAATACATTTTTAAGCAATTAACCCTTTATATTATGTTGTCACATAGAAATTTTTGTATGAATCTTTTGTGGACATAGTATTTATCTTAACATATTGTTAACAAATTAGTTAGTTTTTTTCCTACCGATTATGTCAAGTGGAGATAATCATCAATTTCTACAAGTGAATAATAACGTAATTGAAATGATAAACATGAACTGCTAATTAAAATTCCTATGATAGATAAATTCAACTCAAGAAAAAAAGAACTTTAGTGAAAATCGAAGTCCCTTAATTTCTCTTCCCTCCTTTTGGTGGTCGATACAACTTCTTCTCCCTTTATC
>BQNB010143677.1:0-16961 GCA_026074375.1 Tanacetum coccineum | reverse complement strand
TAACTTGAACTAGCAGTACTAAGTTAAGCCTAACAGCATTAACTGACCCAGCAGTAGCCCAGCAGTAGTAAGTTATGCCTGAGTTCATTAACTAACAATGGCAGTAATAAGTTTATGCCTAACAGCATTAACTAACACTGGCAGTAGTAAGTGTATGCCTAGCAGCATTAACTTTGAGTCACCAACATTAACTCCAATTTCGTTCCAAAAAGTATTTTCATCATCAATTTTGATTCTCACAAGCTCTCTTACTGTTTTTATTCTCACTATATCTCTCAATTCTTTTTCTCACTGAATCACTCTATCTGTTTTTATGTCACACATCTCTCTATCAGTTTTTCATTCTCATCAATTCTCTTAATTCTTTTAGCTCACAAAGTCACTCTTTTTTTTGTTTCACATATCTCTCTTTCTATTTTTCAGCTCACTATTTCTCTTAATTCTTTTACTTACCAATTCACTCAATCTGTTTTTATTTTCACACATCTCTCTTTCTGTTTTTATGCTCACCAATTTCTCTCATTTCTTTTAACTCACAATTCTCTCTGTTTGTTTTTTATTTCTCTCAATTCTCACAGTATTAATTATACTTAACCGTATTAAGTATAACTAACAGTATTAACTTAGCAGTATTAAGTATAACTAGCAACACTAATTATACTTAACAGCAGAAACTTTTAAGTTAAAATTACTTACTTAAATTTCCATCCTTAGCAGCTTTTGCATTCCATTCCAAACATCATTTATGTATAATCCGCTGCACATTAACACAAGTAACCTCCCCTTAATCAATACTTCAGAGGTTAAGCATTCCAATACTTGCAATCAGATATTCAAATCTGCTAACATCAAATGCTTTTGTGAGCAAATCTGCAACATTCTGATCTGTATGAATCTTGATCATCTTAATAAGCTTCTTCTCATTGGAATCTCTCATAAAGTGATGCCTAATCTCAATGTGCTTTGTCTTTGAGTGAAAAACAGGGTTCTTCACTATGCAAATAGTACTCTCATTATCAATATGAATCTTAGTCTGCATAAAGTTATATCCATAATCTAGCAATTGATTTTGGATCCAAAGCACCTGTCCACAACAATTGGAAGCAGCTATATACTCAGCTTCAGTTATGGAATTAGCAACCACAGTCTGCTTCTTGCATTGCCATGAAATCAATCTACACCCTAGGAATTGACAACCTCCTATTGTGGACTTCCTATTTAAGCTTGCTCCTGCATAGTCACTGTCAGTATATGCCACCAAATCAAAAGGTGAATCCTTATCATGGATCTAGATAAGGTTCATATACATCTTCACCATCTGCATCTTTGAGCAAAGGCTTATGGGTTTCCATAGGTGTGTTTGCTGTTTTGACATTCAACTATAAAGCTAAATTTCTTCAAAATTAAGTCACTACTTGTCTTGGCTTCTAAATATCCCATCCTCCTTTGCTTTACTTGCCAGAGGTCTAGGAAGAATGGTGAGTGCAACCTTTTTAATCATCTGAAACTTCTGATGCATCATCTTATCAATATTCTATTCATTTAACGCACCTTCTTCTTTGTAGACCCACATGGTATCATCTACTTTACATGTTTCTATCCAGAATATGCACTTGGTCCCTCTTGTTAATCAAAGTTTTGTCCTATATGTCCTCTATGAAACCTATTTTTATCAAAAAAGTAGACAACTGTCTCATTCCAAGCTCTGGAAGCCTTGATGCAATCAATAAGAGCATTTTCTCTTTTGTAAACTTTGTTAGGAAAGTCTGGATCTTCAATTACCTGGGTGGTTGATAAACTATAGTTTCATCTTTTATCTCTACCTATAAAGAAAAACTCTTGACATCCATCTGGGTTAACACTCAAGTCTTTAAATCGAGGCATAGGCTAGAAGCCTTATTGACTTTCAATTCTGTCACATTAGTAGCAAAATAACTATCTTCATAGTAATATCCCTTCTTCTTGTGCGGTACCTTTGAGCAACAAATTATTCTTTGTTCTTGATCACAATGCCTCTTTCATCCTTCTTGTTCCTATAAACTCATTTAGTTCCTATGGTCCTTTTGCCATTTAGTAAATCCATCAGGGTCCAAACCTTTTGTAATTTAAATTATAGAAGCTCATCCTGCATAGCTTCTATCCAACTTGGATCCTTTAATGCTTGGATTACCTTTTTTTTCTTTTTTTTTTTTTTTTTTTTTTTGGGTTCTTCTTGTGATTGATGAAAAGCAATGGCAAACCAAATTATTTTGAAAGTCTTTATGGTTTGTTCTTTGCTGAAACTGAATCTAAACATAAACATTGTTCATTTCAAATTCTTTGTATTCTTCTTGTTTTGAGTGTGCTGATTCAAGTTCTTAATGATTTGGGTCCAAAATGTATGATTTTGTGTATTCTCTTGTAGTTGGAATAGGAGCTGAACAGCCATAAATGCATCGAAATGGTTCATTGTCAGGCCTTTTGCAACAACTTTCATCATCATCTGATATAAACAATATCTTCCTTACTTAGGTATTTTGGATAATTTGGAAGTTCATGCTTCGTTTTTAGATCAAACATTAAACTTTTGTGACAGCCAATAATTAACATAGTTGAACTAACAGCATTAACATTATTAGTGATGTTTCCATTACTAGCAGTATTAATATTGTTAGTGCTGTTCATACTTGCATCCAAACTCTTGATTAAATCTCTTTGAATCCTCTCTTGGACCTCTGTACTTGGAGCCTCCTCTATCTTTCCACTAAAGCTTCATCTTTCTTCCATGGTATTCAGTATCCATCTTTTTATCATTCCCCTGATGGTTTGAATCTAGCATTAGGTAAATTCCTTATGAATTCTTAAGTGAATTATGAGGATCAGCCAGGCCTACAGTGGTAGCAGAATGATAATTCTTTTGCCAGGTACTGTTCTCCTATTTAGCTTTGACCTACATCATCAACATGCTTTTGTACCCTGCATCACCATTTAGACTGGTTTTCTGCAACAACTGGCTTATAATTCAATTGATTTTATTAGTTTTGCATCTAATATTAATAAGCCAATTTGGTCACTTCATGCATTTTAGGTTTGGTATTCTCACTAATTCTGAAATGGATGCTTCTCTTCTACTACCTAGTATCTACTGTTGATATACTTTCGAATGCTGTTGCTATTGGTAGAGTATCCTTCATAGACCATTCATCAGACTTTCCATCCAAAATTTACCTAGGTCATCTTATGGTTTTTTGGATATGTAACAGGACACCCAAATTGTTTATGAAGCTTAAGGTAGGTTTTCTACCTAGAAAATTTTCGAAGGGGGTTTGTTGTGGGCTTGATTACTAACACCCTATTGTAGACATACAAGCTGTATTAATGCTTTAGCTAGAAATGAAAGAAAGTTGTTCGGTATAATTCTCTTGAAATCAGCTTGCATAGTCCTAGTAGCCTTTTTCTATTTGTGTCCTATTTTTCATTTATTCCCTGCTACTCCATTTTGTTGTGGAGTACCTTGCAACACATAAAAATTTCCTCCTTAATACACTTTATTGCACTGAAATGATTCAATGACCCTATTCCTTGAATTCAGTCCACATTGTCTCTTTCTAATCACTTTCTCCTTAAGGTCTATTTGAATTTTCTATGCCTGTTATGATGTTGTTAAGATGTTACTAGTTTCTTCCATTTAGTGGCTAAAAAAAACTCAACTATAACTACTAAAATCATCTGTGACATACTAGCGAAATACCATCTTTTTCATTTAAACTCTCACTTATCAAATGTTGGGCACACCAACAAATCCATGTGTACATTTTGTAATGGGTGGCTTGATTGAACTGGCTGTTTGGTCTTTACCAAGAAGCTCTGAGTTGGCTTTCCCTTTCTGACAAGCAACCACATAGTTTGTTGTAATTTTTAATAAGTTTTAAAGGTAAAATCCTCTATACAAGGTTGCCCCTTACCTGTTGATTATTGTTTTGAAATTTTTCTTGTCTAAGCCTCCTTGCCACAAGATTAGATTCATTGGTGTGGCTTTTGCAAAGAGACAAGTGAGGACCTCCTGGAGGATTATCTTCTGTAAATACAAAAACATGTACATGTTTTCATTTCATAGAAAACTTAAGCCAAAAACATGACTGATTCATCAAGTTTACTTAAAGTTGGAGACAGAACAACACAATAGTATCAGTTATAAAGAACACTTATTCTTCTTGAAACACATTTGTGCAGACACTGTAAGACGGTTAAACTTTAGTTCCTTTTCAAAATACACATCATTCAAATTCACACAAATTTTTTCCAGTTTCTTAATTTTACCTTTTCTAAGTAATTTTTCACTCCTTTGGAATCTACCTCCAAATAGGCAACCCCAATTCCTCCATCAATTTCTTCATAATCTGTTAAAACATAGGATCTGTCTATCCAGTCATGTCGCCTGTGCATTCCACTGTAAAAAACTCCTTATCCTTCTAATTCTTGTTGTGGGACTTTCTCTACACATAATGGGAGGAAAATTAGTTTCTTTTGGGGACCCAAGCCTTTCTGAATTGGATCTGCCTTGGGCATCTTATAAGTCAAATCTTTTAATGACCATTAGATGCACCATTTGTTTTTCTGGTGACATGGTCTAAAACTTTGTGCTTTGGTTTCCAAACCCCAAAAAGTTGTCGGCTTAAATAGCAAATGTCCTTTGGTTTTCTTTAACGCGCACTAAGAAACTTGCTTTTGGCAAACTCCTTAAGAGAGCAGTATTATATTTTTAAACCTTGTATCCTTAAAACAGTCATTAAACCTTTTTGTTAGTGAAATTATTGTTATTATGTGTTGTTATTTTGTTTAAAAAGGTTTCTAGCAGTTTGAATATGCTATTATTAATAATATTTTATCATGGGTCCTCAGGATTCAATGATGATAATGTTGTTGGTTGAAACAGTATTAACTGGTCTAGCAGTATTAAGTGAAATTGGGCCAGACCTAGTTAAGACTGTTCTTGGAATCATGTTTCTTTTTTGACTGAGGTGAGTTAATTTAGAGGAATTCTATTTGTTCACCCTTTTAATATTGGTCCTAACTAGTTTTGCAAATTATTTCATTATTATACTGAGTATTAGCAATCATTCTGCCAATATGATAAAAACTACCACACAATGACCAAGCTTTGTTGAACATCTTCTATATTTCCACTCCCTAACATTTTTGAGACATCTGTTGGTTCCTGTTTCTTTGTTCCTAGAGGACTAGGTGTTTTTTGCCTATTCTTTTTCAACTGATGTTTTCATAGGAGATTTTTACTGCTCAGTGGATCTTAACAAAGTTTATCTTAGCAAACTAGTTTTATTAAGCTTCTCTAACTGTTTTTACTTAGGCACATTTTCTTTCATCTCTATCTGATAACCTCTAATCCTCAATAATTGGGGCTCCATTTTCTTTCCTAGCAGTCTTAGGTTCATTAGTCTTAACAGTAGGCTTTTAACTACAGGCTCACTTAAAGACTCATTCACATCAACAAAATAATCTAGTCATAGGATAAACGAAATCGTTTTGGTGGCATAATTCCCCCACTATTGGGAGGTTGGAATGCATTATTCCCTAATCCTGTATACAATTAATCAATTATATGACTGTCTAGAAGTTTAATTAGGTTTCTTTGATCGAATTATTCTATTTATTGTTATTGCCTAAGTTGAACCTCTTCTTTTTACTTTTGTTAGCAACTCTAACTTCCTTTAAGCTCTGTAATATCTAAATCTCTTTAATAGATTTCACGTTTTTAAGATTTTATATTCTGTCCTCCTTACACAAACTCATTTTTTTAAAGACTTACAGTCTAGCTTCTACAGATTCTAATAACTAGTTTTATAAGAGACAGCAATTATCTGTTGTTTTTTAGTCTTGTGACTATTTGTTATTTTGTTTCTTTTAGTCTTCTTACACATTCTAACAAGTTGATAAACAATTTGATTCATTATGGTTACCTTAGAGTTTGTAAAAGAAACTTAGAACTGTTTGAGAATAAATCATGAGAGCAAAATTGTTTGGACTTCTTCTGCGTGGTAACTCCCATTCATAGCCAAAGCCATCACACTCGAGACACTTTGGATTTGAGAAGTAAGTTGCCTCAATTGGCACAGTCCTTTCTGGGTAGGATCATGTTTCTGATATCGTGAATTCTATGGGGTGCCCTGCTCTCCTCTTGCAAAGTGTCCTCTCTTTTGGCAGATTTTAATAACATTCTACTTGGGAACTTGTCACAAAACCCATTTCTTTCTGCGCGTTGGACATGCTCCAGCTCTTCCTTCCAGATATTCTTAGGAGGAATCTTCTTTCCTAATGAGTGTAGCTTTAGCAATGTTCCGACACTCAAGTCTATCTCTTCTAGATAATCAGGATGGATTTGTTTGTAGTTATTCATTATCATAGTTGTGGGGAATCACTTGGTTGGCCTAGCAAGAAGGAAATAAATCACTTACTTCACATTATATTTTAACAGTTGTTGAGCTAGAAGTAGCACTTGGTGCTTTAGCTAGTATTAATCATCCCTGTGCTGGTATTAATGCTCTAGTTGCACTGTTAGTGTGTGAGGACAGTAATAGCTACATTGTGTGAGTTTGTGATTGAATGTCCCTTTGACCTCTGATTCATAAGCCTTCAGGTTGTTAAAGAGGTCATCTAAACTCAATGTCTCAATCTCTAGTTTATTTCTCCACACAAAGTATTGCTTTTAGTCCAGTCTTGTGACGAAAATACCTTATAAAGAATCTTTCTGCATTGATGTCCTTCTTGAGGGATCAACTTCACAATGCATTTCTACAGTTGACTAATCTAGCTTTGAAGCCTTTCATAAGTTTGCTCTATTCACTTCTGTGCTGTGGGATTAAGCAAGTTGTAATATTGAATTGCTCTAGACGATTTTTTATGAGTTTTCTTGTAGCAGTTAGTGTTTAGCATCCTTGTATGAGGTTGATCTTTAATTGATGCTCATTAGGTAAGGCCATCATACGAGTGCTTCTTGCACATCAACTCTGTCTCTTCTTTATGCTGTGCCTTCACACACTTGTTAGGAGGGATAACAGTCTCTTACCAACAACAGTTTTTGTTACGATGGGGTTGCATGACCATTTTATATGATCTCCCATAGAGTGTAATCAATGCTTTGTAGGTACTGCCTCCATCTTCATCTTTTATTGAATATACTCACCAGGTTCGGAGTATGGGAAGCTTGATGGTTTGAAGTACTTTTGCGATGGAATTCCTGGTTACTTCTTTGGAAAAAGTAGATCTTGTGATGTTAATTAGAAATTATATGCAGTAGTTGTTAAAATTATAATCACAATTTGTTGATATTGTTATAATTCTAATGATTGGATTATAGTTAGTATAAAAATAGTAGATATAGTAAGTAGAAGTTTTTGTTATAGTAGAACAAATAATGTAGAGAAATCAATTACATGTTCTACATGCTAGAGTTTCTTTATTATTCATCGCTTCTTCACAAGCTCTGATACACCACTTGTTGATCCCAATAGAATTGATCTTGCTTTAGTTATCTTAAGGCTAAGTTGTAATATTTTGGTTAATCCAAAGCATCTGATGATAGGAAACTTTGATTGTGAATATAAAGACTATGCGGAATCTATCAATGTTTCCTAAGAAGAATTTCAACTGAAAATGGTAATAATTAAGATTAATAACAAACGGTTTATCAAAACTTTCAGCCTCAATTATAATTCGTAGACATCTTTAATAGTGTTAGGGTTTACAAAACTTGAGTATGGAAAAACTCTATAAATTTGACTACGATTTGATAACATAGAACTCTATACCCTATGGACCTCTTTTATACACCAGGAGTCTAGGTAGTTTACAATTTATGTTAAAGATTTAGATTTACTTCTTAAAGTTCTTTTATTTTAAATATCTATCCTTATGTGTATGTAATCTTGATCTCAAGTATCTTTACTATCATTCTGTAGTTGCTAATACCTTTTACGCTGTTGTAACTTTGTAACCTGCGGCCATTAATGTGTAAAGCAGATAGTAAATTATTTACGAATATTTACTTTTCTCTTCTCCAATTGTATTACTTTACTCTAGCTGTACTAACCATTATACTCTGCAGTAGAAACTAGCTGTACTAAATCTACTTAGCTGAGTTTCCATTACAAAATTTTTAACAGCACTAAGTTTAGCTTATGCAGACGGTAACTAACCTTAAGCAGTCATTAACTTCACTCTTAGCAAGTAGTAACCTTCCAAACTGCATCACAGAGGGGGCGCTTTCTAATCCAAACAATATACTTAGTGATGGGGCTCTAAATGTATATTACTAAATACACCTTTTAGATCCATTAGACCTATTCTTACACATTATGTCCATCAATCCTAAATATAATTTTCTCACTGTCGTTTGCATCAAAAATTGGAACTTATCTTTTCAACAGTTTTAACCCTTCCTTTGCAGAGTACAATAATGTTTGTGTGTCTGTATAGGCAAGAACGACTCGGGGGGATATTATCGTTCTCTAGGGGAATAATTTGGGTAAGCTCGAATTGTACATTTACTAAGGCCTAAAGGTTGAGGAAAGATTATTTTTTTGTATTTTTATGTTTTTTAGAAAGTAAGTAAAAATCTCGGGTTTTTTAAGAGGGGTTTTGGGGTTGGTTTTTAATCTATTAAATGTAACTTACTCCTAATTATATTCTATTTATTGCAGAGCGAAAAGTCAAATTGATTGGAAAAAAAACTCGTTATGGTTAATACAAAATTTGTTCACATACATTCCATGCTCTACTCTGTAACACCCGCACGAGGGGCATCGGGATTATTGCGCAGCGGGGGGGGACGATGAAATTAGCAATTTTGGTGGTTATCTAAGTAGCTTCCGTTCACCACGATAATAGTAAATTGACTCCTAAAATTAAGAGTTTACCAATCATGGTGTTCCATTAATATTCAGTGTTAAAAGTGAGTTTTTAGGTCCCCACAGAATCGTAACACCGTCTACTTAAAAAACTATGAAAAACATATTGTTTTCAAAATAAAAGATTATTGTTTTTAAACACCACAGTGATATTGTTCTTTGAAGATCGCAAAACACAAAAGAATTCTCTTTCCTAGAAATTTCCATCATCACACGCACGACACTCTACGATATCGTTGCCTTCAGCCTTGGTTACCTGGGTGATTTTTGTTTTTATTTTTTTAATAAATGTTTTAAACGTAATCAACAAAAGTTGAGTGAAATTCATGAGTTTAAATAATTCATAAGTAAAAACCTTTGAACACATTATTAGTTTCTCGGGGAAAACAAAAGCAACAAATTGCGCAAGTGTATAGCTAACTTCTTTTCTTTTACGCCACCATAAGCTTTTGGGACACCCCAGGAACGTTAACAAAAAACATATGGTTTTTCATATGCTAAAAGGTGCCCCCAAACAAGGTATATTTGTCATATACCTTCTAATTTTAATAAACAAAATTTCCGTTTGACAGGATGGTCAAAAGGTTTCACAAACCAACAGGCAGGGTTTGTCAAAACCTAAAGAGCTATTTAAAGCATTAGTAGTTTACCTCTCAACAAGGCCATTAACGTGTTCATCTTGTAATAAGGAGACTTCGTACAATAGATACTTATGCGGGAAACAATCTTATAATGGGTCCTGGATACTATAAAATTCATACTGTGTTCGATTTATAAAGCAAAACATGTACCCTCCTCGCGGGTTTTTATAATACTCTTTTAAAAGAATTTTTATTCAAGGCTATGAATCTTACATTAAGCAAATAGTCCATTTCAATCATTCAACAAGCGCCACAATTATAAAATTCACGTCTCTTACTGTGGACCTATATAGTATCTAAAATTAAATTATTGCGGCACGTGACGTAAAAGGTATACATATTCATATATTGCATACTTGCATTATAGATGATATTTATATATATATATATTTATATTATCATTTATATTGTTATTTATATATCTATATTTATATATAGATAATATAATCATTTTACATATATTTACATATTAATTATTCTAGAGAATCTCCAATGTGCACGCGCAAATATTTCGCTTTGACTTACTTAACAAATTTCACAAGTTTTCTAATAAAGTTTCTATTTTTAGAATGCTGCAGGCAAAGTAAAGATTAATATAACCAAACTTAGCATTTCATCCTTAGTTATAACTATCCTTTTCGAATCATTGGCTTGTTACTATTCTATATTCAAAAGTTATACGAAAAGTTGACTTTCAACAATGTCAAACTTCGTAGTTGACTTTTTACCCAAAAATAACCACCAATCTTGACTCGGCCATTATATAAATTTGCGTTTTAGAAGTTACAAGGCCTACTTATATCAAACGAGAACTTAGAACATTCTTTTATAATATTTAAAAAGCCTAATTTGAGATTTCAAAAATTTCTCGACCATGCTATGGTCATGTAAACTTTCTGGTCTACAAAAAGTCACACAAAAAGTCATATCTAACTCATTTGTTCCAAAATATCATCCACTTCCAACATGTTTTCATCTTGATCTAAATAACCTATTGTTCTAAAACCTATCAAACCATTGTTCCCATATCTTGAAATACTTTCAAACTATTTTGCTACTTTGAATCATAACTAGCTACCAATTACATACTTGTAATATACCATTCTAATTAAGCAACAAATAACAACATGTAGTTTACACTCACAAAACTAGATCAAGACTTGACTTTGCTTCCCCCTTAACCAAACCGTACAGACGAACACAAATACCAAACCAAACAACCTTTTCAACCAAACCACGTCAAAATAACAACAATCTAGCTACTAGAAACACACCCTTATACTTGGAATTTACAAGAATCCAACCATAAAAACCCATACTTCTTCAATACTTATGATGTGAGGTTTCTTTAGTGGGTTTTTGTAGGGGATTACAAGGAATTTATAATATGGTGTTTTGTGGTGTTTGTTTTGTAATGGGATTATTATAAAGCATGTAAGTAACAAATTTTTGACAATGATTTGTGTGTGTGTTTGAGTTCGACGGCAACAAAGAGAAGAGAGAAAGAAAAATGGAAATTTTGTAAAAGAATGAAGTGTATGTGTGTGTGTTGATGGTTTATTATAGAGAAGAAAACTTTTGGTCCTTTGACCAAACTTTAGCCCCTCCTTTCATAAGTCCTTGCAAGTTTAATACAAAATGGTTATATTTTCGTTACTTAGCCGGCTAAACACGGGTAACATCACGTTTGTAAATATTTTAAATCCGTCCCACTAAATATAGTTTAAAACCTTTAATAAAACGTTAAACCTCGTAAAACACGACCTTTAAAACACGATTTTTTCAAAAACTCGGGAGGAGGGATGGAAACATACGGGGGGAAAATTATACAAATTCAACATATTTACGCTCTTGGAGCAAATAAATAAATTATTTCTGACTTTCTTAGATGCTAAAACAAAATAGAGAATACTAAATAACGGAATGAAATTCTACCAACATGAATGGTAATTCTAATCAACCCAACATATAAGCTTAAGACTATAATTTTTGACGTCTAACTTAAATAATGCTACTTAGCTTAAGGATAGTCGTTGACCTGAAACTCGGGATTTAGTTACATTCTCCCCACCTTTTGGGAGTGATGTCCCGGGTGCACTCAGCTCGTCTCTTCCACTCTCTCTGCGTTGTCCTGAATTCTTAATAAAAAGTTTATGAGGTACTTCTCTTAATTGATCCTCACCGTTCCCACAGTAAAACTTGAACCTCTCTTTACGAATTCAACGAAAACTTTAACTATAGGTATCCGCTCAGCTTTAAAGTCGCTTAACCTCTTTTAATCACACAATCTCCTACTGGTTCCTCAATCATATGACAATTATCTTCAAGTTGTTTTTTGTTCCATCGGATTCACTACAACATATCCTTCCACTAATCATCTTTTATGTATTCAAATCATCGTAAAGTTACTTTGAATTCCCTTCAATTCTTCAGGCAATTCTTACACTATAAGCTAAGGCTCCAACTCTAGATTACAATCTTAAATGGCCCAATGTAACGTGGATTAACTTCCTGCGCTTTATGAAACGCACAGCGCCCTTCCTTGGAGTACCTTGAGCATTAACCATATCACCCACTCCAAATTCCAACGGCTTAAGTATTCTATCCGCCATAATCTGACGGGCGGGTCTACGGGTCAGTTAACACATACAATTCTTATAATTAGGGACAATCTCTCAGTACGTTATATCGCGGATCAATCCTGGACGGTGAGTTGGCTATCCCCAACCTCACTCCAGCATACAAGTGATCTACACTTTCTTCAGTACAAAGCTTCATATGGTGCAGCCTTAATACTCGCGTGATAACTATTATTATATGAGAACTCGACCAAATGGAAATGGCGGGTCTCCAACTATTTATCACAAAGGCATCATAAGGAGCAACATATCTTCCAGCGCTTTGTATTGTCCTTTCACCCTTTGACCATCAGTCTTGTGGGCGGTTATGCTGGTTTACTCAATATCCAATTTGGCTCCCCAACGCCCTTTTGAAGCGATCTCGAAAGGAAATTAGACGTAAAAATAGGCTTATATCGATCCACGATTATGTTCAAAAACAGGTACACCATGCCTACAACTATTTCTCATTCAAATACAGTCGCGCTAAAGATTTCTGCATACTATTGTTTTCTTACATATGAGGAAATGATGCTGATTTGGTAATATGTCGGTCGGGACAATAACCCCTAATCGGTATACTTCCTCTCGGCGGGTTCTCGGCAGTCGTCCACTCCCAAATCATAGTAACTCATTTCCCAATCTTACAAACAAAGATTCTTAGGTTGTTGCAGCTAAGGCAACCAAACCGCTTTTTCTGATGCGCGGCCTTAATTTTAGCACAAGTCTCAACATCTTACTGGAAGAGGTGGCTATTTCCGCTTTCATTATTTTGGCCACCTATACAACAACTTTAAATTCTTGTTACATCCTTATCCGATCTCAGGAATGGATTAGGATTACTTGGACTTATGCGAACTCAATGGCATAACCAAATCTCTCTAATCAACCGAATCGCAACAACCAAACACGATTCCCAAAACAACGTGTTCCATCAGGACAAAATTCAAATATCGGCTTAATCAATCTCCCTAAATTTTTTGCTTTTACATTCTTTCTTTTCATGGATTCTTCCTAAGCTTCACGAATCTGCTTCGGTAAATCATTGTGAACAGTCATCGTCAAAGCTCGAACACACAATGGCTTTTCCCTTCCTTTTCGACTTAAGGCGTCAGCCACCACATTCGCTCTTCCAGGATGATACTGAATTTCACAATCATAATCACTCAACAACTCAATCCACCTTTGTTGTCTCAAGTTCAACTCTTTCTGATTCAAAATATATTGTAGGCTCTTATGATCGGTGAAAACCACACACTTCGTCCTATACAAATAATGTCTCCATAATCTAAGAGCAAAAACAACGGCTCCAAACTCCAAATCGTGAGTAGTGTAATTCTCTTCATGGACCTTCAATTGTCTAGAAGCATACGCTATCACATTCTCTCTTTGCATCAAAACGGCTCCATAACCCTTAAGAGATGCGTCACAATACACCATGAAATCTTCTGTTCCTTCGAGCAACGCTAAGATCGGTGCACTACACAACTTCTGCTTCAACGTTTGAAAAGCTTCTTCTTCTTCTTTTCCCCACTTGTTTTTTATTAATTTTTCTGAGTTCTACTTAGTCAGTGGCTTAGAAATTAAAGAAAATCCTTCAATAAACCTCCGATAATACCCAGCCAATCCAAGAAATTGCCTCACCTTTATTGGCGTCGTTGGTGCAGCCCAACTCTTAATGGCTTCAATCTTGGCAGGATCAACATGAACACCACTATGATCAATCACATGACCCAGAAATTGTACCGAATCTAGCCAAAAATCACACTTCAAAAACATAGCGTACAATCTCTCTTTCTTTAGCAGCTCCAGAATAATCTTCAAATGCTTTCCATGCTCTTCTTTCGATCTTGGAACTAACCTAATTAATATCATCGATGAACACTATGATGAAACTTTATCAAGATATGGCTTGCATACTCGGTTCATCAAGTCCATAAACACAGCAGGCGCATTAGTCAATCCGAACGGCATTACTTGGAACTCAAAGTGACCATACCGAGTTCTAAATGCAGTAATCGGAATATCTTCCTCTTTGATGCGTAACTGGCTCGTTAATTGATTCGCAGATCGATCTTGAATAAACGCTTGACCTCTTGCAGCTGATCAAATAAATCATCAATTCTCGAAAGAGGATAACGATTCTTGATAGTCAACTTGTTTAACTCGCGATAATCTATACACATCCTGAAAGATCCATCTTTCTTTTTCACAAACAACAACAGCCGTGCTCCCCACGGTGATAAACTCGGACGAATAAATCCTTTCTCCAATAGCTCTTGTAATTGTACCGACAACTCTTTCATTATAAACGGTGCCAATCTATACGGTGCACGCGCAACAGGTGCGGCCCCCGGTACTAGATCAATTTGAAACTCTACTTGCCTCGGTGGTGGTAGTCTTGGCAGCTCCTCAGGAAACACCTCAGGAAAGTCACGAATTATAGGCATGTCTTCCATTCGTTTCTCCTTCGATTTCTTCTTTGTAACGTGTGCCAAAAACAAATGACAACCTTGCTCGACATACTTACGGGCCTTGATACACGAAATAATCTTCAATCGAGATCTACCTTTGTCACCTTCAACTATCAATGTTTTATTCCCATACGGTATACGAACAACTTTCTCGCCACAGACGATAACGACATCGTGCTTTGACAAGCCATCCATTCGCATTGTGACGTCAAACGACCAAGCTCAATCGGCTCATAAGATCTAATTTCAAAAATATGGATTCATAACTCAAAGTGCAACCTCTTCTATATGTGTTGTACTAAATTTACATACCCTTCGTCAGCTAACTCTTCTTCTTAACTATACTTATTTTAATCGGTTTGATATCGAGCAATGAACTAAATCTAGTGTTCATAAAACTCCTATCGGAACCTGAATCAAATAAAACAGAAGCATATCGGTTATTTAGTAGAAACATACCAGTAACCACATTCGGACTTTCGGCTCAGCGTCCTTAATAGCGTAAGCTCGACCACGAACTTCTCCAACTTCTTCTTGCTTCACCTTCTTCAGACATCGGTTCCTAGTATGACCTTGCTCACCACAATCATAACAAGTCCAAATAGGTTGAGCATTAGCACCCGCGACAACACTCTTCTCCCTACAATACCTTGCCTTATGTCTAACCTTTCCATACTTGTGACATTTGATGTACAGCTGACAACTGGCGAGTTAAAATCAAACGCTTCAGACAAAAAGGATGCTTTACCATCAGTTAGGAGCATGGTAACCATGGCTCGCGCATTTCCTTACTTTTGGTTATTCTGCAAAGTCTGACGAGAGTTATCCTTTTGATTGCCCTTACCACTACTATTTCCACCTTTGAAGTCTTCACACTTTCGCTTTCTTACCTTCTAAAAATGCTTTTCATTTCTCTAGCATGCGACATTCTGATACATCAACTTATCAAGACCATACGTACTGCTTTCTCGTTCAAATCAACAGGCTTAGACGATGTCCTTTGTCACCTTGAGGTTATCCGTTAAACCTCGTATCATTAGCATCAACCTTTACTCTTTTCAGGCTCAACCTTCTGGACACATCAATGCATAGCTCGTTGAACTCTAAGTATAAAAGTCAACAATAAGCAAAAACATCATACTCCTTAACCTTCAAGTTCCACAATTCGTGCTCCATTCTTTGAACTTCTTCTATCGGACAAAATTCCGCAGTCATCAGTTGCTTTATCTCAGTCCAAGGCATTTGGTTCATAGTCTCTAAACCCATAGTTGTAACCTTAGTTTTCCACCAAGTCAAAGTTGGTCCTTCTAGTGTACCAGCAGCAAACTTTACCTTCTTACCCTCTGCACATTCACTAATCTCAAAAACACTCTCAGTTTTCTTAAACCATCTTCGCAATTCGACAGCTCCTTCAACACCACGGAAGACAGCAGGATTGCACTTCATAAACCCAACAAAAGTGCACTCACGAACAGCAGGTGCATAGTCTTGACCTCTAACTAGCCCAGATCCACTAGCATCATTTCTAGCAGTTACTTGCCTTGCCCGCTCAGTAGCAATAGCGGCATCCACACTTTCCTTGATCATTCGATGAATAGCAGCTTGAGTCATAGGTGCAGACTTTGGAGGCATGATTCTGTCACGTCATACAGAAAACAATTTGATAAGCATTCGTAACATGATATACTCATAACATGATATAATGACAAATCAATCACAACAACAGTTACACAACATCAAGTAGTAATCAAAATATAGTCATTCATTTTTCATCACAAGAGAGTTAATACATAGTTGCATTGTTTCATGAAATGATACAAATTGTTACAACCAATAGCACTAATTCTACTAACTGAAGATTCAGTTTAGCGATTACACAACACAAGAAACTACAATTGAATCTAAACTACTATGAATCATGAGGAGATCCTCGCGACTCAGATGATGGATTCTTCTCATCTTTAATCGGAACATCGATAGCTTCATTCGGTCTTTCTTCAAACACAAATCCTCTGCGAATCATCTCTTGATAGAACTCATGAGCTCGAACTCTAGTCCAATAGAGATCTCTCTCGACTCGTTCTGCATACAAAGTAATATGTTGCTAAACTTTGCTTTTTCAAGTTCCTTCTTCAATCTCTTACATTCAACGTTATCTTCAGTATTACCAAGCTTTTCAACTAGCTTTTCCATTGCAGCCGTTCCTTGCTCCACACTAGAACGCACTTCATTACCCAAGTCTAAAATCAACTGACCATAGTACTTGTCCTTTGCTTTTCCTTTCTTCTCGACCAATGCATGCGCCATCTCACAACCACATAATCG
>BQNB010143676.1:5844-16961 GCA_026074375.1 Tanacetum coccineum | reverse complement strand
TTTTCCACTAGCAGTACTAAGTAGTTAGTACTGCTAGCACTAAGTAGTTAGTACTGCTAGTACTAAGTAGTTAGTACTGTTAGCCGTGTAACTGTTGAAAAACAGTTGTGAAAGTTGGTTTTAACCAACTTTAACTGCTTAACTGTCATCTAGAATCTGTTTTATAAACAGATTCATTAGTCTCATTAAATAGAACGAAAAACATATACAATTCCTTCATTGTTCTTGATTTGTGATTCTTGTGCCTAGAACACAAATTGTTATTCTCCTTATATTATCCCGATAGAGATTTCGTGCAACCCAGGCATTGATAAGGGTCAAAATACTTTATACGGAAAGTGGACTTTTACACGATATAAGCGAGTTATCCAGGATTATCACACACACCCTAATTTTTTTAACAAACGGTAGTCAAAGTTAGTTAGCTAGTACTGCTAGTTCTATGCAATCTTTAAGTTTGTTTTCAGTTCTCGTAGTCAAATAAGTAGATATTGCTAGTTCTAGTATAGTCAGCAGGGACTAGCATGTATTACACATCACACATTTCAATTAAAAAAATTCCTATCTTATCTTTATTTACACATGTCAAATTCTATAAAAAAATTCCTATCTTATCTTATCTATATTTACACATTTCAAAATCCTATGTATATTATCTGTATATAAAAACATACATCTATCTTAAACTTTCAATCACATCTTGTTAATGTTTATAGCTTGAAAGCTTTCCCAAAGAAGGAGTGGTGGTTATTTTGAATAAATTTTGAATCTAAGGAATCATGTCAGACACACAAACTTCCCCGAAACAACATGATGTGCATTGTAATAAAAGTTAATTCACTTTGCACATCATATTGTTCTCGGCGAAGTTTGTGTATTTGAAATTGTTTATTAGATTCAATATGTATTCAAAATAACCATCTCTTCTTCTTTTGGGAAAGTTTTCATTCTATAAACGTCAACATTCTTCTAAAAGGTTAGTCCAAGTTTGTTCTATGTTATTACTGCCATGTTTTCAAATGCAAATGTTGCTGCAACACAAAACACCTTTGGTTACCAAGACTTTGTTCTAAATGCTATTATGTAAAGGAGTGTTTGGATCCTGGTTTAATGCGCAGCTTAAATATGTCATGCTAGTTTGTAAGGGGTGTTTGTATCCGGGTTTAATGCGCAACTTAAATTTCATGGCTCTTTTTCCTCTATTATTGTACTGCATAACGATACTTAGAGCATTTTGTAACTTTAATTCCTTATTTTGTGACTACAGATCAAGATGCTAAAGCTGAGAGCGAGTCAAGAGGGTTTAGAGGAGAAGATGACTGATGATGAAATTATGGACAAAGTCTTGGGATCAAGCCGAGCTTTTAAACCTGGACGAGGTAGGAATCTGCCGAAGAGTACTTCGTCTTCTTCTGTATGCAACTACCCCTCTCCCGAACCATTGGTATCCAAATCTGCATTAAGGAGGTTTGTGGAGGCGCATAACCAGCAAATGAAAGATTGGCATGCACAATTAGCCGATAAAAACATTGAGCTACGATTGCCTGCTCCTCTCGACCCCAACGCCCTTTTGGAAGATGATGCCGAGCCTAGAGATGCTGCCGATGTTCTTGAAGATGCTGCCAATGTTCTTGAAGATGCTGCCGAGCCCGGAGAAGAGTAGGTGCCAATGGTCAGGTTGTTGTACATGCTTAGTTAAACTTTCTGTTGAACATTGTTGTTTATGTTGTGGAACTAGTACTTGAACAATTGTTTTACCACGACCACGGTCGTTTTATGTATGATTTGTTTAATATACCTGGGAAAACGCCGTAAAACAGGCATGGATGTTTTAGCTGACTGCTGCTTTTAGGGACAACTTGCTGTCCCTAAAACTACTTTAGAAATATGTTGTCAGGACCACTAGGGACTATGTATAGTCCCTAAAAGTGAGTCCCTAAAGGTTTTGTGAAAACATATTGGGACTAGATGTTGTCCCTAAAAACTGCTTTAGAAAAATGTTGTCAGGACCTCTAGGGACTGTGTATAGTCCCTAAAAGTTAGTCCCTAAAGGTTTTGTGAAAACATGTTGGGACTAGATGTAGTCCCTAAAAGATTGTCCCTAAAGAGATTGGTAAATTATGTTGCGACAATATGTAGTCCCTACAAGGCTGTCCCTAAAGGTTTGCCAAAATATGTTGGGACAAAAGGTTGTCCCTAAAAGTGTGTCCCTAAAGGTTTTTGTTAAATTTGTTGGGTCAAAATGTAGTCCCGAAAACGTGTACCTAAAGGTTTTGTCAAAAATTGTTGGGACAAAATGTAGTCCCTAAATCTATGTCCCTAATGTGTTTTGGTCCAGTATTAAGGGACAAAATGTAGTCCCAAAAGCTTTTGTCACAACAAAAACCATCGACGTGGCCGGTCAACGCGCAGTCCCTACAAACAAGAAATGTAGTCCCGACAACTTATAGGGACGGAGCAGCTGGGATTACGCTAACAGGGACGGCATGTAGTCCCGATAAGTCTTTCGGGACAAAAAACGGGCTTTTTCGGGACTACATGCATAGTCCCGAAAGCCCTTTTTTGGCGTAGTGATATATATCTAGCTCAGTTTAAGTTAATAAAAGGTTGCATTATTCTTTGGCATTTGAAATGGTTTATTTTTATTTATTTTGCTTTAACAAACTCACAATTTCCATTTGAAAATAACAGGTTCAAGTATTATGTCTAATTATTATATAAAATATACTATATAATAAACAAACGTAAATACTTATGTACTTAATATTGGAACGAGATCAAGCTAACGTCTTTTAATTGGATTTCTAGTATTAATTTGAAAGCTTGGTTTTCTTGGATAGAATGGTTTTCTAATATTCTATCTACTAATTTATAACTCTTTTTCTAGCTTCTTGTTAGTTCAATACAAATCGCCGTTCCATAAATATATATGAGTTTATGGAATGATTCTTACTATCATACTCGATCCATCACAATATAATTATCCACTTCCAAAATACATACAATTTAAGAAAAGTGAAACCATTACATCATGCACTAATAAAATATCATTTACAACCACTAAAATCCTTTTTGATTGACAAAAATGTGAAAGTAGACGATTATTTTAGGACATTCTAATCTAGGAAAATGGATATTTAAATCGTAAAGTATTATACTATACAATCTAATTAATGTGGAACGAATAAAGTATTTAAGTATTTACATAATGGTGGAAGCCAAGCGGGCAACAAGGTGCGCCGCTAGCCCTTCATACGTTTATAAAGTATCTAATTTAGCTACATATAAGATTATACTAGCACAAGTTGCTTAGCGGCTAACCATAATTCTGCTTAATAGTTTTTAAATGCAGTAGTGCTGAAGCAATGTCTAACTTGTTGTGTAAAGTCAATGATAAAAAAATACGTGGTTAGTTGGTCGAGTCTCTTCAAAGCATAAACACTTAAAGTATTCAATTAGAAAACGAAATGTGTGTAACACAACTAACAGAAGAAGATAAAACTTACTACTACATATTTTAAGGCATATATAACCATAGAACTTTTGCAATTCAGCTCAAGAAATAGGTCGTATATATGTTGTTTTTCCTATGTATGTTCATTCCAAAAATCATTCAATATGCATGAATCATTCCAAATAGTATGAGTGTTTAGTTAAATATAAGTGTGGTGTGCATATAGAGACCGATCTTTTGTATGCCCACCGTTGATTGTTATATATGGGACCAGTTTTTCATTAAAGTGGTTTATTTGGGGGATTCTAATACCGTGGATTTTTATAACACAATGTAAACTTTTCTATCTTTTTTGATCATCCACTTTCACTTTGCTGTCAAGATTTTTGCGGTGAATGACACATGGACTTCACGAATAGAGAGTAATTCCTATAAAATCTATTAACAGTACGTATTGCCGTAATTACATGTTGTATTATAAATTTTTATCTAAGAAGTATCCATGAATAGTGTGGAGTTTAATTAATCAAGCAGTACATATCACTACTTAGAAAAATTGTAGAGAGTAACTATGGGCCTGATAATTCTAATGGGTCCATTGAAATTTGAAATCATAATGTATTGGAGAAAAATAAAGATTATGGAGATATTGAAATAGCAGGTGTGGAAGATTTAAGATAATATGAAATGGGTCAATCGAATCTCTTTGTCATGGTAATGAGTCTATTTCTTATCGCAAACTTGTGAGAAAAAGAAGAGAAAGCATTAGTTGTTCCATGAACTACATTCTGAGAAAGGAGTTGAAAGACAATTCATATCTAGATGATTAAAGGAAGTCTAGATGGGCTTTTCTTGGAAAATTGAGTTTGAATTATCAGATTCTTGACGAGGGACGACATTTTGTTCATCCATCCGGTGAGGTGTTTTGAGAGTTCAGGTCAGTTAATATTTTTATTATGGTCAAGAGTTCTTGTTGATGATTTTGCTTGGGAAGAACCTCTCCGCTGAAACACATTTAGAGACAATAATTATCTATTTTACACGCTCAAATACCTTAGAACCGAATCATAATACCATGAACTGATTGGTGACGGTTTATAATTCTAATGCTTAATTTCCCATCCTCATAGAATGTTTTAAACAATTGCGTGCATGCACACAACCTCGTTATCCAACAACACACCTCAAAAACAAAAAGAATAAAGTGTTCCCAATGAATCACAAGTAAAAATAATAAACATCAATAACAGAGGATTTGGTACTCCCATTTGCCCATACTAATTAGTATTGACAGCTTGTTGCACTACATCTCCTACGATCTCATTTATCATTTCTTCACCAATTCTTTGTAATACTTCCGGAGTCCCATTTACTTCTCCACCAGAATTCCCATTTTCTCCACCACCTGTGTGCCCTTACATGGATTATTATCTTTTAACAAAGAAAGTTAATAATTGAATTCTTCCCAAAACGCATTGCTAATTGAGTAACTGTCAGTTTGACAAACACTTTGTCCAAGTATTAATCAGCCTTGTTATCAAACACCTTGGAATATATGAAAATTGTTTTTTTTTTTTATAAAATTGTGTCTATACTTAAAGCAAGTTAGGAAGAAGAAAAAAGTGTGACAAAATATATTTTGTTACAATAGGTAAGATCTGACCTGTAGTAGCTAGGCGCCATAATGACGTTGGCAGGTTTGGATTTCTTACGTAAAATGAGAAAAACGCCAAAGGCAACCCATATAAGAAAGAACACCGGGATTGTGATGCCTAGTATTACAGGTAGCATGCTGCTTTTCTTCTTCTTCCTTTTTATGTTGGTGCTACCCGGAGATGAATTGATGCTCCCGGGAGGTGAATTGGCACTCCCCGGAGGTGAATTGATCGTCCCCGGAGTGTTCGAGCAGGAGTTGTTAGATGTACACAAAGAAGGGTTCCCGGTAACACTATTCATATTTTGAAATATAAGAAACGAAAGTTATTTTTAAGAACACTAGACACACTTAATTACCAAATGAAGAACCATCTTACGTTAATTTCAACTTGCTGTTTTTCGTCAATGAAGTGGGTATCGATCCACTAAACTGGTTGTCAGCCAAATTCCTACAAAATATGAATTAGTTAACATTATTGTCCCGCAAAAGAAAAAGAAAAACGAAAGAAAAACAACATTGTCCCGCAAAGCTTTTTTCATTTCTTAATATTACTGCGAGTTGGAAATATGATTTAGGTTTCTTTCTCTTTTCTTGCAGGAATGGGCATCGTTGTTTTTGTTGTTTATTTTCTGTTAAATTACTACGAGTCAGAATTGTGACTTAAATACTCGATTCATGTGTCAATGCTTGCACCTAATCTTTACAATGTTTAAGAACATGCATTACACACAATTGCAAAAATTAATATGAGAATATATTAGATACAATTTTGTGTAGCTAATTTTGGCTACAATTTTGTGCTACAACTCGTGAGTCCTTAAGACATTTTGTGGGTCCTTAAGCCCTTTCTGTGGGTTCCTGAATCATTTATTGTGTATTTTTAGCTTTCGATTTTTATAAGCACTTAAGCTTTAAGCTCTTTAATCATTTCCTTCTATCTTGTACTCTTTTAATCAGTAAATAAAAGATCGATTTTACACATAATAATCTTTTTTTTCATTTTTCAATTTGAAGACTGATTCCATTATCCAATAAGCTTTAAATAAGCTCATAAGAGCTTATTACTTCTAATAAGCTCAAATTTAGCTCAATTTCTGTCTTAAGCAATTCATTTACCATTTTTACTCATTTACATTCAAATCATGGATATTTGAGAAGTGTTGAGCTCAATTTGGAAGGACAAAGGAGAAATAAGCTAAAATCTAGCTTATTTTGGTTTAGAGGCAAGGTGCCATCTAGGAACACTGAGCTTCTACTCTTATACCCCGCTACTAGTGTGAAGATTCTTCAAAAAAACAAGGTTTAATTCTCTTAATTCCAAGTTATCATTTACCTAGTACTACATTTAGCTTATTTCAGTGACATTTGCTTATACTTGTGCTTATTCCTGTTGCATTTAGTTTAGATAGCTTTTAGATGTCATTATTCTAAGTTTTCTAAACCTTAAAATTCATTTAGACTTCATATTTCCATTTCTGTCATAGCTATTAGATTAAGCCTTAAAGAGTAACTTGCTTATTTCTCTTAATAAGCTAGTAATTTTACTTCTTAAATAGCTTTATTAGGTTAAATCTAGCATAAGTAGATAAAAAGCTTTACAAAGTTTTAGAGTCTAAAAGGTTTTAAGTGAAAATGAGTTTGACAGTTTTAGTTTAAGGTGTGTTTGGATTATACTGTTTTTGACTCTTAAAGTCAACACATTCCTGTCAAACTCTTTTGTTTAGTTGAGTGTGGTTACATAACTAAGTTTAGAACAAGTTTTAGAGGTTAGGGTTTATTTTTACAAAAGTTAGGGTTTAAATTCTATCATTCAGCACCAGGACAGTTTTAAAGCTGAGATAGTATTAGATTTTAAAGAATTTAAAAGCATTTTAGAGATCAAGGTTGTTTAGTGTTGACTTAGATTCATTTAATTACAAGTGAGCTTAAAAATTCTAGCTTATATCTTTGTTACTTGCACATTGCATCAGCAAAGCCATTTGCATCAGCAAAGTCACAGCAACTAGGGTTCAACATAGGTTCTTTCCAATTTTCACTTTTAAGTTTTTCATTTCCATTGAAAAATTAGGAATACTTTTACTTAGGTTGAGCATAGATAGCTAGAGTAGCTTATTCCTAAAGTTTCAGCATCTAAATTTCAGAATTAAGCTATTTAGCTTAAGTGAAAAAGCTCAAAAAACTGTTTCATTAAAACCTTGCATTTTTCAGCTTCATTATCTTTCTAAAATTGTTAAACATAGGTTATTATTAGTTTAGATTCCTTTAATACACATCTTAAGCTTCAATAAGCTTCTTTTAGTTTTAATTTTCATCAAGTATTAAGCTCTCAATAAGCCAAAATCCTAAAAAGTCCTAAAAAAGCTACTTTCTGTGACAGAAACTTATTGCTTATTTTTCAGCTTATTCTTTGGTCTAAAGTTCAAAGTGTCTTTATTAAAGTTGTAGGGAATAAGCTGGTTGTCAACGTAGTTTTGAGTTTTGGCTGAAAATCATTTTTTAGATAAGCTAAATAAGCTGTAATCGTAGGGTCTATTTGGTACTTTTCTTAAACTACAAGGTTACCCGTTTTCTCTTTAGTGTAAAATTTTCAATATTCGCCCGCCTACCCTATACTTTCCTTATTTACCATTTCTACCCTGTTCTTCTTATTAAATAGATTAGTTTTAATATTTTAGAATTTAGTTTAAATAAAATTAGGGTTTAGTTTTAATTGGATAAATTAGGGTTCAATTGAGGTTTTAAAATTAGGGCTTTTTGTTCTATAATTTTTTTGCACTTAATTAGTTTATAAAAAGCATTTTTCTATATTTTTCTCATTAAAGTTGTATTTTTTAGAAATTAAAATAGAATTTAGATAATTACTATTTCTTAGATAAATCATATAAAATAGAAAAACAGTTGAAAAATTTTGATTCTTTTTGCATTAATTTTCATTTTAAAATCCAGAATTGTTGAAAAATAATAGAAAAATTTAGTGTTGAATTTTTAGAAAAAGTTTATTTTTGATAAATCATTAATCTTAAGAAAAATCATAGAAAAAAAATCAAAAGATACAATAAAAAATTGCTAATTTCCTTTTCTCCTAAAATTTCAATTTTTAAATTTGTGATTTTGTAGGTATAAAATTTGTTAAAAGTCGTGCTTTAGTTTTTAAATTTCAGTTTTAGCTCGCGTTTATTACGTTTTGTGCATTTAAATTTCGTACTAGTTAATTGTTTTTCAATTCTTCTATTTTTACGTTTTAGTAATCAACAAATCAAATACCTTTACTATTCAGAACTTCGAATGCCGAATCATTCTTAAATTCTCAATTCACGATGATTCGTTGGACACGACCCGAGAAAAAAATACTTCCCGGATAAAAATATACAATATGGTTTTATATTTTGGGATTTCAACCTATATTTCTCTTGGTTGAGAAGTATTTTGGAAAGAATTCTTACGAGATTAATACTATATAAGTATATTGAATTTGGTTTTACTCACGATTCAATAGGTAAGATCTGACCTGTAGTAGGCGCCATAATGACGTTGGCAGGTTTGGATTTCTTACGTAAAATGAGAAAAACGCCAAAGGCAACCCCATATAAAAAGAACCTGGGATGTGATCCTAGTAATACAGTACATGCTGCTTTTCTTCATCTTCCTTTTTTTATGTTTGTGCTACCCGAGATGAAATGATGCTCCCTTGAGGTGAATGTGGCAACTCCACCGCGGGAGTGAATTATCGTCCCGGAGTGTTCCGAGCAGAGTTGTTAGATGTACACAAAGAAGGTTCCCGGTAAACCTAATTCATATTTGAAATATAAGAAACGAAAGTTATATTAAGAACACTAGACCACTTAAATTACCAAAATAAAGAACCATCTTACGTAATTCAACTTGTTGTATTATTCGTCAATGAAGTGGTTATCGATCCACTAAACGGTTGTCAGCCAAATTCCTGACAAAATATGAATTAGTTTAACATATTTGTCTCCGCCAGAAGAAAAAGAAAAAAGAAAGAAAAACAACATTGTCCCGCAAAGTTTTTTTCATTTCTTAATATTACTGCGAGATGGAAATATGATTTAGGTTTCTTTCTCTTTTCTTGCAGGAATGGGCATCGTTGTTTTTGTTGTTTATTTTCTGTTAAATTACTACGAGTCAGAATTGTGATTTAAATACTCGATTCATGTGTCAATGCTTGCACCTACTCTTTTACAATGTTAAGTAACATGATTACAAACAATTGCAAGATATTAATAGGAAGTAATATATTAGATACAATTTTGTGCAAGCGATTTTGTCTACAACTCGTAGGGTCCTTGAGTTAATTTTTGGGTCCCTAAGTCCTATCTGTGGGATGTCCCTAAATCAGTTCTTGTGCATTTTTAGTGGAATGATTTTAGAACTTTTTTAAAAAAATAAATTTTTTTATCCTTCTCACGAATATTTGTCTTTTTATTTGATATTTATCCTATATATATATATATATATATATATATATATTTTAATAAATCATAAATGAATTGCAGAACTATTTAATGATAAATATGACTACATAGGATGAAACCTATACTAAGAGTGAGGGGAACGATGGTGTGGTTTATCGGCGCCATTCAACGGCGTAAGTTTTGCCAACAGCGCACCGTTTCGGTGTTGACGCCGTTCGGCCTCGCGCCATTACTACCAGCCCACGCGGTTCTAAACTTTTTTTTAAAATTTTATTTTTAAATCTAGCCGTTATAGCCGTTGGAGGAGCTTTTTTTTTTAAAATAATACCCCCAAAAATCTCATTTTTACCCCCTAAAAATCCTATAAATACCTTATTATTTCATACTTCACACACACTTTCAATATATTTTATAACATATCATTTTCTACTTCTCTTATTTTTTTCTCTCTAAAAAAATGAATCCGAATCAATGGGTTACGGGTATGCTAAACGACCCAACTAACCAAATTTCGGGCTCGTCTTCGAATCCGACTAACAATCCGGGCTCCTCCTCTCAACATCCATACAACCAAATGCCTTACAATCTAAATTTCCAATCCCCATTTGCTAATGCCGAAGAACAAATGCTTTTTAACCAGTTTAAAATGCAAATGCAATTTAACCAATTTTCTCAACAACAACAACAACAACCAAACCAAGCCAACGCTTTCCAACCACAATCCGACCAACAATCCTTCCACCTAGTTGATGAAACCGAAGACGAAAACGAAGACGAGCCGGTTCCTACCCCGACGTCGAAGAAGACGAGCCGTGACCCACGTTTGAAGTCGAAGTCGAAGAAAAGCAAAGAAAAGGAAACACAAGTCGAAACGAAACGAGCTCGATATGTGTGGAGCCAAGAAGAGGAGTTGCTTTTGGCGGAATGTTTCATTCAAGTATCCGAGGATCCAAGAATCGGTACGGATAAAAAAAATGATACGTTTTGGTATAAAATTCGTAAAGCATACAATGCCGAAGCTATGAAACGCGGCTACATGGAGCGTACAAAAAATAAGAGAAGCTATGAAACGTGCTGAGAACACTGACGTGGCATCACCTTTTGGGAATTTTTGCCAACAGCACGAGCCCAACGGCTCCAGTGTTCTCAGCTCTCTTATGAAGATATGTAAAAACTTTTTACGTGAATTCAAATTTGTCAACTTTGTTAATTTACAGATATAAATTTAAAGGTAAATTATACTTACAGTTGCAGTAGATTAGGCATGGTGCCAAAGAAACTAGGAATTTCTCCACTCAAGCTGTTGTTGTGCAAGTCACTGCAATCAAAATAAACGATTGAAATAGTATTAATGAAAGTTATATATATTGTATTAGTTGTATACATTCTTTCTGACAGCTGAACTGTCTTTTCTTTCTCAAAAGCTATCTAAAATATTGTTTATTTCAATTTGATCCCATGACTTAATAAAAATCACGTAAATTTACGATTGAGTTCACTAGAAAAAATAAGAATTTTTTATTTGTGTTCCTTTAAATTCATGTGAAAATTTAACATGAACGTAACATCA
>BQNB010143675.1:0-16961 GCA_026074375.1 Tanacetum coccineum | reverse complement strand
TAATACTTAACAGGCTGCATAGCATAGCTACAACATAACCAAATCTAGGAACTGCTACCAGCCTCTCCTGGTGCATCAGATTGTGTCGGACCTTTTGCGGGTCCATGCTGCCTTTGAAACTCGACCATCTGAGTCTGTAGTCCTTTTAGCAACTTTAATGCCTCAGCCGACTGGACCTGCCTCTGGTAGTCTGCCTGTAGCATCTCTAAAGTCACAACCTGACTCTTACGGTCAGCTGCCTGTAACTGTGAAATCACTGCCTGCTGACCCATCGCTACAGAACGTAATGCCAAAATCTCTGAACGTGTCATATAGCTAACCTCTATGGAGCGTCCCCATGCCTCTCGAGAAACCAGAGCCTCCTAATCTAGTAGTCGTGTAGTCTCATAATGGTACTGACTATCATCAAACAATGTCTCAACACTCTGATATATCTGGATCTGCCTGTCCTGAGTATCCTCTATCACAGCATAGATATCATGTATGTCCTGCTCCTGGACTGCAGTAAGCTCAGTCACCCTAGCATTGACCCCTCCAAGGGTCATTGGTGCTACCTCCTCAACAGCCTCTCTTGGGTCTATCCAAACATCTCTAATCCCATAGTCGACCTCCTTGGCTCTTCGTCGTCTGATCTCGGTATCCATAGTACCGACAAACCCATAGTCTGCCCTACAACCTCCAACTGGTCTAGTAGTAGCTACAACTGAACTCTCTCCAATCTCGTACCTAGGACCAAGGTCAATACCCAACCTCTTCCGAGGTGGTAGTGTAATCTCGGACCTGTCTGTCCTGTGGTCAGAAGATAGTAACTGCAAAGGTGGTGATGCAGGTAATACAAATGGTGGTGGTGATGCTGGAAATGGAGGAGATGGTATATGTGGTAATGGAGATGATAGTGGAGTAAGTGGTGATGGTGGTGGGGTGGTTAAGGAAAGAAGTCTCTGGACCTCTTCCCTAGGAGGAAGTGATATGGATGGCTCATCCCGGATAGATATCCTGGCAGTCATACGGTGTACAGGCAGGACAGAGTCCGCCAGAGCTGAGTGCTCCTTCTCCTCCTCCTCATCCTTTTCCTCGTCCTCATCCTCATCATCGGCATCATCTCCGAAAGGCTCCTCCTCTTCCTCATCATCATCATCATCATCATCATCATCCCTATTAGCAGGGTAATTAGCTGGATCCTCCTAGGGATCCTCACCGTCCTCCTCCGGATCAGACTCAAGAACATATCCTAGTGGATCTGCAGTGGGTAAGACAGCAGCAGGTAGTGGCTGCTCCTCGGCCTGGAGTATCTCATCCTCATGTGGCATGTACTCAGGGTATATCGGCTTAGGAACAAAGTCCAGTGGAGGAGGTGACCGCGGCTCCTCGAGGCCAGGTATGTAGTCAGGCGATGGTGGAACCTCGGGGCCAGGTATGTAGTCAGGCGATGGTGGAACCTCGGGGCCAGGTATGTAGTCAGGCGATGGTGGAACCTGATAAGCAGCCATTATGTAAGCATATGGGTCCTCTGGCATAATGGGTGGTCCATCGACTCCTGGTGAACCAATGTCTGACCCATCCTCAAATGGACTGGACACTGCCGTGTAGGTGACCGTGGAATCTTCCGAATCTGACATAACCGTATCTGAAACTCCAACATAACTTATATTAGTATTTAATATAAGACTCTTATAGTAATATACATTTATATCATAACATGTATATCAATCATGAATATCAATCATGCATGCATCTAGCCTAACCGACTAATGCACAATTAGTGTATGTATGTCCTGTGAAAACCCCTTTGTATGAATGCAATGTTTGAAAACGGTTATAGTCCAGCAAAAACATTTAACCTGGTTCTCTATAACCTTGGCTCTTGATACCAATCTGTAACACCCCCAAATTGGGTCGCAGCGGAATAAGGGTCCGGGGCGTGTTACTTCTCAGATCAATAACACAAGATAATATAAGAACGACCAAAAAGTCGTTTAAAACTGATACATTGGATTTAACAAAATATTGTGTTACAAAAGCCCGAAGCTTTACTTGTTTACTTGTTATTATTACAAAGATTTCCAGCCCATAACAGATATACAAAATGTAATGCGACTAAATCTTTAATGCATGACTTCAAAATATAACCACCAATGTATCCTTCGCACCTCGTGCTTAATGACCTCCTGAAAAACATTGCATTTAAAAACGTCAACATAAAGTTGGTGAATTTCATAGGTTTATGTAAATGTATATGCAGGACCGCAAGACTTTCCCAGTGATAATGCAACAGATGCAGACATCACAAAATGCAATTACGTTTGCCTAAGCTCATGACACCGAAGCTCGACATAATTGAATACAATATATAAATATTGCCTACATTGCCCGTGATGATGTTCAACCCGTAACATCCAAAATCCGACATGATATACGTTCGTTTCCAGTGATAGCTAGTTACCCGAACGGGGAGGTCAATCCCAAATAGATCTATCTATAATCATTCGCGCTCACATTCCAGGAATTAACAGTTCATGATTCATGGGCATAGTGGGTTATCGCTACTTAGGCAAACACGTAATCATGATAAAATGTACACTTGCGTCCAATTTGTAAAACAAAGCATGTTTCTCACCCCAAAACTTGTAAATCAATAATTGTAAAACATGGGGCTATGAACTCACCTTGAGTGAGTAAATTGATAATAAAATATCCCAAATAAAAAACGCGTCACGCTAACGCCCGAATGCAACCTAGTTAATATAGGTCGAATCAGTATTCAAGTATGTTGTCTAACAACAACCATATATAATCCTATATTAGTTATCATCGTGGTATCGTTCGGGCTATCATAATTAAGAGGTCATGACATGACGTACGAGGAGTTAGGACACTTTAAATCGTAAATCCAACAACTCGTCAATACGCCATCCGAAGAAGCCTCATTATGAAATTCCCTAGTAATATAGCACTTTGATAACTAATAACATATACATATCTATATAGCTATATCACCATCTATTCGTTTAAGTGAAATCGTATTTATAAAGTAAAAACATTTATAATTACGCCTTTAGCAAAAACGACATAACTTTGTCGTTTTAAGTCCGTTTCTCGCGTTTCTTACGCCCACGCTTTCGTATTAAGACGAGTGATCATAAAATAACATTTTAGGTTTTTTGAGATTCTGTGATGATAGTGTTTTTACTGTTCTAACAGCTATTATAATCGGATTTATACTTTAATTTAACGTAAAAACGTTTAGTCATACTCTTATTCGTTATTGCTCCGTTTTAGCGATTCTTTCGATCACGTTCTCGTAATTGAAATTTTTTATCTTATCTTATTGATGGTTACAAAGGTATAAGTTCCTGCATGACTTAGTAATTTTTATAAAATTTGTTTTATAAAGTATTTAGCGTCGTAAACTCGTAACTAGCGTATCTTCTTATCCATTTTTCGAGTTTCTTATCATTTTGGAATCCTTATGAGATGTACTATATTTATAAAACCTAATATGGCTGTTACCAAATTCGAACCAAAACAGCAAGTTTGAAGTTTGTTATTAAAACATGTTTTAAGCTTGATTTTTGTACCATTAAGCTTCAACACCTTATTACAACTACTTTACAACATTTATATCTTATGTATTACATATATAAAGTCCATTAGGTCATGTTTTGCCCAAGAGAGCCCAAGATAACAAGATTAACATGTTATTTACACCATTTTCACTTGTAACTTATTAGGTTAACATAAAAACCCTAATTTGTACTTATACATGTTAATACTTAACCAACATGTTAAAACACTTATACATTCCTTTTAACATGATATTACCATCCATATAACATGTAAATAAGTTCACAAAACATTAATCATATGTAAAAATCCCTTTCACATATTCAAAAGTACCCTAAATGGTGATTTAGCTAAATAGGACATATGAACACATAAAATCATAAGTATTAAATGATTAGAGTTTTAAATAACCTTGTATGGATGAGTAGATGAAAGAACAACAATCACACCCTTGTGATTTAAACCCTTGGCTTGAAAATATCAAGAGAAAACCCTAATTTCAACCAAAACCCTAATCTTGCAATATCTTGTTAAAACCTTTCTTGCAAATGGTTAACCAAGCCTTGAAACCTTCTTAGAATACCTTAAATATGATGTGAGAATGCTTGTATGATGATAGAAAATCAAGCTATGGATTGAGTATTCTATGAGTTTTGAGCCGTGGGTTAGCAAGAGAGACAAAGAGATTGATTTTGTGATTTTTTTGTAAAGAAATGTCTTGTGTGAGTTTTCTATGACCCTTGCATGCCTATTTATACTACTTGGTAGATATTATGAGATATTATGGTGTCTAGTTGAAGCCATGCAAGGTGGCAAGGATTAGAAGACTTAGGAGGAAGGTTGGAGCTTATCTTGGATAAGACTTGGCTAGTCATGGTTCAAGTGGATGCAAGATGCATGTATGAAGATATTTGTGAAGCTTCTTGGTCTTATCTAGGCTTAGTATACATACATATACACGTTCATATGCTAGGAGGGGGATTAGAAAATATCTTTGATCTTTATTTGGTGTATAAATGTATTATTTTGAGGATAAATGTAGTATAGATTAAATACAATGTATAACTTGTACATTGTAGGGTTTGATTTGAATTCCTTCAATAAGAATATGAATAAAGTGATAAATACTTGAAGTTTTAAATAAACTTTAAGTATTGGGTACAAATTTTGGGTATTTGATGAAGCGTAGATAAGTTAACGTGTTTCCGGGAAGGCCTAAACGTACTTTATCGTGAAACGTAACCACTTAACGTAACCAATAAAAATAAAATGTGCAATGTTAATAATTATCCTCTAAATAATCATATAACACTTTCTTGATGTAAACATTTAATCGTTTAATGCCCGTTTACATTGAATGATCATTTTTAGTTTACGCGATTTCACTTAACGGTTACGATTTAAAGCAAACGCGTAAAACCCTAAAAATAAATAGTGGATTACATAATGTCGTACAATGACCTAAAACATGAGGTGTTATAGTCTTCCCCCGTTAAGTGAGCCTTGTCCTCAAGGCTTATGACACGGCACTTGATGATGGTGCGGTCTTGGTGAAGAGGTGTGGATATTTCTTCCTGAATTGATCTTTACGTTCCCACATAAACTCAGGGCCCCGCCTAGAGTTCCATCAAACCTTGACAATTGGGACATGGCTTTGCCTCAATTGTTTGACTTCGCGATCCATGATTTCTACAGGCTCTTCAACAAAATGAAGCTTGTCATCCACTTGGAGTCCTTCCAACGGAACGACTAATGGATCGTCAGAATAACATTTCTTCAAGTTGGATACATGAAACGTATTGTGGACCCTGCTCAGCTCTTGAGGAAGCTCAAGCTTGTTAGCAACGGCTCTAACCTTTTTCAATACTTTGAAAGGTCCGACATATCTGGGTTTAACTTCCCCCGTTTTCCAAAACGTACGACCCCTTTCCAAGGCGAAACCTTAAGCATAACTTTATCTCCAACTTGAAACTCCATCGGTTTATGCTTTAAGTCGGTGTAGCTCTTTTGTCGATCGCGAGCGGTTTGAATCCTTTGTTTGATCTGGATGATCCTCTCTGTTGTTTCTTGCACTAATTCTGGACCAGTAAGTTGAACTTGTTCAACCTCGGCCCAACACACGGGTGAACGACACTTTCAACCATAAAGTGCTTCAAACGGTGCAGCCTTAATGCTAGCATGTCTATAGTATGAGTTGATGTATGAGAAAACTCGACCAATGGAAAATGTTTAACCCAACCATTTCCACAAGTCGATTACGCCAAGCACAATAGCATATCCTCGAGATTTGGGATGTTTCTCATCGCTTTGGTCCGTCGATTTCTAGATGATATGCAGTACTCATATCCAAACTTGTACCCAAAGGCCTTCTGAAGTGACTTCCAGAAATATTGGATGAAACTGAGGGTTATTACGATCATAGATAAATTAAAAACATGTTTTTCCATGCTTCGTGACTACCTCCTTTAGGTACATTCTCGCCAGTTTATCTATGGATCCTTTCCCTCATTGGCATAAAAATTGCAAGACTTGTAAGTCGGTGCAAAAACGATCACCCAAACAGATACATAACCCTATGGACACTTAAAGGAAGCTGTTTTGAGACAAAATCCATCGGAATGTTGTCCCACTTCCATTGAGGTATCATGGGTTGTACTACACAAACCCGATGGTCTCATTGTTTTCGGCCTAGTACCCTTAGCAAGATGTCAAACGTTGCTAACATAGGTGGCGCTGTTGGCTTCATTATTGGCCAACCAATATAGCTTCTTTATATCCTGGTTTTAAAAAAAAAACATCTTGTCATGAACCAGATGATTAGAGTATTTAGACTTGTGGGACGCCGCAAGATCACCAGTCCTTAAGTCGCCATTAACATGGAAACAACTCCTGCCAATTATGCCAGATTCCATTCAGCATGTGGTTCTAACTTTTTTTTCCGTTCTAAGTTTCTTCTCCGGATCTTTTGATTTTCAGACCAATATAATACCACCCAACATCCTCCTTCTTGATGGTTTCTTCACTTTCGTCTTCAGTTCTGAGCTTTCAAGATTTATTTAGGAAGTTCCAAGCCAAAAGTCATCCCTGAAGGCCGAACCCTTTAGTGTGCTCGGTCCCTTCCTGCTCAGAGCATCAGCTACAACATTCGCCTTCCGGGGTGTTAACGAATGTTGCAATCGTAATCTCTCAAAACTCTAACCACGACGTTGCCTCGATTATTAATTCCTTCTGATCAAGAATGTGGTTTAATCTTTTGGTAACCATGAACACAGACCGTTGGTGCTGTACAGATAGTGCATCTAAATTTTTAGAGCGAATACTACTTTGCCCTAAGTTCTAATCAGTGATCGGAGAGTCTTCTTTTCATGAATTTTTAACTGGCGTGATCATAAAGAATCACCTTTTCCACTTTGAATCAACACAACGCCCCAAACCCTTCTTGAAGCATCGTAGTAGCGATGAAATCTTCGCTTCCCGCAGGTAAGGCCAGGCTTTGTTGGCAATGCACAGCTTCTGCATCAAACATTGAAAAAGCTTGCTTCTTGTTTATCACCCCAATCACAACTTGACAACCCTTTCAGGTTTAGTTTGGTCCTTGACTTGGCATCCTTTAAAACCCTTCATAATCTTCTATAGTTTGCCCGCAAGGCCAAAAATTGCGAATCTCGATGGTGTTTAGAGAACGCCCAATCTTTGATAGATTCAATCTTGGCAGGGTCAACGTGAATACCTCGATAGTCAATCACGTGACCCGAGGAATGTACCCTGGAAATCCAAATTCACACTTGGAGAACTTGGCGTACATTTCTTCCTTCTTAAAGCAATTTCAAGATCTGAACTAAGAGTGTTCTTCTGTTCCTTCTTACTTTTGGAGTAGATTAAAAAATCATCGATGAATACAATTACAAACTTGTCCAATACGGTTTTACACACCGGGTCATAAGTCCATGAACCACGGGCCGGTTTGCAATTAGTCAAACCAAAAACATGTCTTCCTATTTATGATTGGAGTAGTTCCAAGATCAAAAAATCCAGCGTATTTTCAACGTTGGTGATCAAGTTCTCCTCTTTAACTCTCGATTAAAGATTTTCTCCGGCAAGTTGAAATCCCGTTGGTCCGGACCATTCACCATTATCCAAGTCTTTCCGTATGGCACCGTCGAGTTATCCCAAAACTCTGGGCCTAACTTCAAAGTAAATGGTCATCGTTTGAAACACTATTTTGGAGGGGACATACCAACTGAGGTTGTCCCAGATCTCTAAACCTTCCCCAGGGAACAATAAATTTGGGGATTGGGTTAAGCATAGCGACCTTAAACAAGCGCTTCGTGGGAGGCACCCCATGCTTATCAGTAGTAGTATTATGTAGTAATGAATAAGTGTTTTTTTTTTGTGATGATGCCGCTTTTTCCATTTCCGTGGTTTTGAGTTGTAGTCCAGGATTTCCTAGAATTGTGAAGACGCTCGTCTCGCGTTTCGACCTTCACTAACAAGAGTTTCACACCTCAGCTTCATTTTGGAATCCAATATCCATCCAAATCTAATCGACTAACGTTTAATCTTTTGGCACACTTACTATACAGCCTTAGATTTACGTAATTACCACCCTTCAAAACATCGAGGACGATGTTTAGTTCTATGGGGGGGGGGGGGAATCTTCGATTTGATTTTGCCTGCAGCCGTTGTTGTCACGTAATCCCATTTTTACCACCAAAATTTTTGCAAAAATACCAAAAAAAAGAAAAAATTTAAAAACTTTCAAAAATAAAATAAGTGTTTTGTCACAATTTTAACTTTCCCAAGGTAGAATGAAATAAATTTGGACTTCGATCGGGCGTGTTGAGCCCTATCTTTGGTCCCTTAACATTAATAAACGAAAGTTATAGGCTAAACATTCGCGGATCCTTTTATTTAGTGATTAGTAAATTTGGGACGAACGAGAATGATAAGTGTTTTTACAATGAGATGCTAACCAAGGATATTTGAATCTTAAAAGCTTTATAATTGTAACTGGTCTCTTTTTCTCCCAGAAGCTCTTGAACTACTAATAAACGTGCTAATTTGCTTTAACATGAAACCGAACGTTTTCTAAAAAGAAGCTCTTTCGTAAACTAAAAAAATTCAACTTATAGTTCAGCTTTATACTTGAGTTTCTAAAAGAAATTTTTTTTTTTGTTGTTATTTTTTATTTTATTTCTTTATTTTTGATTTTTTTTTTTGTATTTCTTTTTTTTTTTTTTTGTTTTTTTTTTTTTAGTTTTTTTTTTTTTATAAATTTAGTTATTTTTTATTTTTTTTTACTTTTTTTTTCTTTTTTTTTTTGCTCGATTACGGAAAATATGTTGAAAATGAAAAAAAAATAATAAGAAAATAATAAAAAATAATAAGATTAATAAAAAATGATGAAAGTAATATATGTTGGGCTGATAAAGATAATAAATGCCAAAGTGCATTCTTAAGTATTATCAATAAGAATTCTCCGTCAGTTTACTTCATCTTGTCGGAGGCGTGGCCGATGTTGAAGTCTTCATATAAGGCGGGGGACCGTCGTCAGACTAAGTCACTACATCTTGTCGGAGGCGTGGCCGATGTTGTAGTCATGTAAATGATGACGGTATTATAGTATGATTATAGCAATAAATGACTAATAAGGAAAATTTAATGGTTAAGATTTCTTTTTCTAAACTCAAGTATAATTTTAAACTAAGAATAACTTGCTCTAAGACTTCAAAAGTTGTTGGTTGCCGTTGGTAGATTATTTCTAGGAATAATCGCACTAATGAGATCATTAAATTTTTGATGTTTGCGTGCTTTGAGCAGTATTGATTATTTAGCGGTAAATCTAAAAAATTCGGCCTAAAAGGGTGGAGTATCCCGCTATTACATTGCGAACATTCTCCTGTGGGGTCTCAACCTGATAACCTAAGTCGAACTCGGCTGGGATCTATCGAGAATATGCTGGTTGGTGGGTGATCTAGTCTTTTCCCCAGATTTCTTCAGAAATATCGTTATGCACATAAACTATACTACTTTCTAAAATTGTCGATCTAAATTTAACTTAAAATTAAGCACAATCACTCTAATTGAATAATTGTTGGGAGCGAAAAGTTAACAAGTCATAGTTATAAGTAGTGTTAGCATCTTTACTTGTACTCAGCGGTGATTTCGTTTTTACGCTTAGCTTGGGACTAGTGAAAAATCGGGGACGATGAATTTATCCGTCAGGACATCCATAGATTATTCTATGGGCGCTTCTCATTCTATGATCCCAGTGTTGATAAAATAAAGGAAGTCAAACATGTTAGTTAGTTGAGAAAAGAAAAAGGAAAAATCCAAAAAAATTAGGGATAGTTAGTGTAAATATAAAAATGGTGAAAACGGGACTTGTCGAAGCTATTGATTCCTTAGTTCCCCTTGACGAACACTTAGCTACTTTTCGAGGTTATTAGTCGAGGGGGATTGAGATTCTTGGTTTTCTTAAGTGTTTACTTCATAACATTGCGTGAGGACACGACAATATCTTAGTATGGGGGATTTTGGTATGTGCTTAATTACACATACCATTTTCCATTAAAAACGGACTTAAATGACTAAAAACGTACCAAAAATACATTGTATTTGTATGTTTTGCATTTGTATTGTGCAGGAAACGGATATTCAAGAAAAAGACAAAAACAAAGCTAAAAACGACAAAACCGAGCACGAGAATGAAAAGAGCGTGAAAAGAAGCCAAAGTCAACCCCGACAAAGTAAAGTCAAGTCAAAGTCAAAGGAAATACAACTTCAGGGACTAAAGTTGTCAAGTTATCAAACTTGAATTCCAAGGATTTAAAGTGCAAAAATGGTATTAATAACTTCAAGGGCTAAATCTGCCAAGCCCTTAAAGTTATACATCACAAGGACTTGTCTTGCAAGACTACTTATACCTTGGAGGGGCTGTTTCTGCCAATTCTACAAAGTTTATGCCACAAGGACTAGTTTTGCAATAATACTTATATGGTTGAGGGGCCAAAGTTGGCAACACACCAAACTTTAACCTGTTACCCCCAACCTTTATAAAACCAACTTTCCCGCCAACAAAACCCAAGAACCATTCACGGGTTTCCTTCCCTCCTTTTACCCTGAAAACTCTAAAGTTCAGGGGATTTACCATCACCCTCACCTCCACTACTCAACCCTAATCACATGATACCATGCCATGCTGGCAATCCTATAATTTTTCATGAAAATCATACGAATCAAGGGCTGTGATTAATTCAAAGAAGAACAAGTGTGTTTAATGGCTGAGATTATCTCTTGGAAGCCTCTCACAAAAGAAACACAACCTGGAAGACCAAGTCTTGAAGAGAGTAGTATAAATTTAGGCCATTTGTAGCCGAATATGGCATCTAGTTCTTAATTAAGTTTTTTTTTACTTATTGTAGTCTTTTATCAGCTTATTTACAGCTTATTGTAACTTTTTATTCACCCTTGTACTGTTTTCAAAGTTTAATGAAGTTTTGAGGTTTATATGTTAAAATTCAAAATAAAAAAAATAAAAAAATGTCTGTCAAAGGCAATGGAGCATGGTAAGTTCAGGATGGCCATGGTTGTAGAGCTTATTGGTAAGCATTAGGTGAGTTTGTGTTTGCTGAAATTCAAGAAAAAGCTTAAAGAACTTGTAAGTTCCTTATTTTTCCAATTTTTTGCAAAATCACTGTAGCATTGCTTATTCTTGCTTATTTCTGTCTTTTCTAGCTTATTAGTCTTAATTATGCTTAATTATCTTTAGTTTATGCTTTTATATCACTTGTTCATCTTTGTTCTTTTAATTTGTCATTTTTAGTTAAAACTGCCATTTGCTTATTCAGCTTATTTAAGTGCTTAATTTCTGTTGATAATTACTCATTAAAGCTAAATATGTTCATTTGATAATCTGTTTTTAAGAACCCTAGCTTAAATCTCTTTAAATTAGTCTTAAAAGGGTTTTCATTTTCATAAAGGGGTGTTTGGGTTAAGACCCAAAACGGGTCAAAATTAAATCTTCATTGGGTTTGGGTAACTTGCCTGTTTTACTGCTTGCTATATTTAGTCTTTAATAGTCAGTCTGATTAAGTTTTTTATAGTTTTAACGTTATTAGTTAAGATTAAGTTACTATCGGTTTAAGTCTGCCATATTTGTAATAACTAGATTTGTTGTTTTTGATCACTAGGTTAAAATTGATAAATGTCCACATTTTCATGTCCATTTTGAGTGTTATGGTGCTATAGGATTTAGTCAAGAGTGCCTGCAGTTGTTGTTTTTGGTTTAACTTTGCTCTGTCAAAAATCACCCTTCAGTTTCATAAGTCACTTTTTAATCTAAAAATTAGATAGGTTAGAATAAATTTTAGATTCTGAAAATGCAAGCATAAGTTCATTAGGTACCAAGCTCAATCAGTTTGAGCTTGCTTTTAAGTTTGAAGCTTATTTAGATAGCTGTTTTTAGGCCTGCAAATTTGCTTTTAGCTTGTTGATAAAACCAAAAAGATTGCATGCTGAGTATGTCAGGCTATTTCACAAGCCCATTTCTTGGCTTATATGCTTTTCAAACCTCCTTGTCTTTGCTGAGTTCATAAGCCCTTGGGCCATACTTTAAGCTAAGATAAGCCCCCAGTCTTTAAGAATCCATTAAGGTGCTTATTTTTAAGCCCCTTTATTGCTCTTTAGGGTGTTTGGCTAGAAAATTTGCCCTGGTGCTGAAGTTGCTTATTTGAGCTTTGTTGTGTGCATTTCTTGCTTATAGATAGTGCTTAATTGCTCCTTAGGTGTTCTGAGTATATGTTTTAGCTTATTTCTCTTTTCATTTGAGTTTACTTGCCTTTTTCTAGTTATAGTCTAAAGATTTCGATGCCTTGAAGTAATATACTCTTTAAAGTTAGTACTGCTGAGTTCATAAGCCCATTTCTGGCTTATTTGGTGGTTTTTAATTGTTCTCTTTTGATCTTAGTTGCTTATTGTGTGTAATTTTGTATCTGTGATTGCTTATTTCCCATTTGTTTTGCTTAATCTGTTTAAAAATCCAAAAGAAAAAGCCCCTTTGTGCCTCTTGTTTACTTTAGCAATCTGTCTGTCAAAGCCTTTTCTATTAGTCTTTTCATTGCTTATTTTTAGTTCAAATTACTTATTGATTATTGATTTATATAGACTTTAGGATAAGCTTTCAGGTTTTGTAATCCAAAAAGCCTTAATTTTCTGTCTAAGGGCTTAAAAAGAAGCTCAAAGTTGCCCCTTTGTCTGTTTGGTGTATATTTTTTGTCAGATAGCCTATTCTGTTTTTTTTTCCAGCTTATATTCCATTCAATTGTGCTTATTTAGTCTGAATTTGCTTATTAGGATTGTTAGGGATCTGTGTTTGCTTATTTTCCTTTCCCATTTGCTTATTTGATCTTAATAAGTAATCTAGTTTAGCATTTAACCTTAGTTTAAAAAGTAAAGTGTTATGTCTGATCAAAAGTCCAAGTTTTAAAAGTGCTTATTTTTATGTGTGTAATAGTCCTAAAAGAAAATTTTGCAAAAATAAAAAATAAAAGGGGAAAGTGGAAGTCAGGGGTGAGCTAGGGCTCGAACCCCCGACCTCAACACTCTCACCCTTTATACACACACACTCACCGCTGTGCCCTTGGGACTTTTTCGTTATAGTCCCAAGTGGTTTAATATTTAACCACGTTAAGCCCGTTTGCCTCATAAGCCCTTTTGGATTATTTCCAGCTTATTGAAATAAGCTGGTTTGTCCCGTTTATTTTTCTTAGAATCGTCATAACTTTAGCTATTTTTTGTATTTTTTTCAGATTTTTATATAAACGTTTAGTATTTTTTATGATTTATTTTCATTAAAAACTTAAAAAATTCATAAAAAATAGAATAATAATCAAAAAAATATAAATCTTTTTTTTTTTAAATTTTCTTTTATTACATAGTTTCTAGGAAAAATATTGTTGTTTTCATAGGGTCATTTTTGCAACTTTTCATTTTTTAAGATATGGGATTCGTTTCCCGTTCTGGTATTCTAGTTTTTAGCTCAAAACACCTTCGTTTTTGTTCTAGTTTTTTTTATTCTTCATATTTAGTCATTTTTAGCTCATTTAAAGTAAAAAAAATTACATTAGGGTTAAAATTAGAAAATTTAGGTTTTTAGCTAGTGTTTTTACATCACCGTTTTATGATATTAGTTAAATTGCTTTCGTTTTAGGTTTTCTTTTGCTTGATTTTGCATTTTTACTTGTAGTAATAGAAAATCTATCATAATCTTGTCATATTCAAACATTGATTATCAATTTGTCATCCGATTCTCCATTGCATACCTCGTTGGGACATAACGACCCAGAAAATCAAACTTTCGGATATATATTGATTCTATTTGTGAATTTTGACTTTTTGCCTTGGTCAAGGGCAATTGGTTTAGATTTGCCTAGTATTATATATATATACTATCAATCGAAACACGTCTCATACAATCCTTTGATCATTTAATAATAAGCTTTTGTTTCCAAGTGATTCAAGCTTAATTCCTCAAGTGCAATAGAAGAATACTTCTTATCATTAAGTCAAGAAGTGTTCTAGTTTAGTTTTTGTTGTTGTGAAGTTGTGTTATATCATGTAAATCATTTGTGTATATTGTGATGGTGTTTATTGTAGTTGTGTATAATAGTTAGATTGTTGTGATCATTGAAAGTATAGTTAGATCGTGGTGATCATAGTAAGTAGTGTTAGATTGGTGTGATCATAGTAGTGTCTAGGTGAAGTGAAGTAGTGAAGTGAAGAGAAGTTGTGAAGTGAAGGAGATGATTAATGTGAAGGTAACGTGAAGTTATTTGCGGTTAGTATTTTACGTCTCAAAATACAAATGTTGTGTTAGATTTGTCTAAGCTAAGGATTAGAACTCGACATTTGGCTTAGTGTCGGATTTCGATGTAAGCTTAGTTGTGTACAGTTTTCTCCACCTAAAGGGACTTTGTTGACATAGTGAAGAGAACTCTCGAGTTTGGTGCTCGGGGAGTGGAGTAGGGCGAAGAGGTGCTTCGTTACCGAACCATTATAAATCCGTGTGTTGTGGTTTGATCTTTCTAACTCTTATCTCTTGTCTTTTATATCAATTTACTTATTTGTATTGTTCATATTGTGTACATATTGAGATCACATAAAGTCGAATCTAAGTTTTTATAAACAAATTATATATCAAATTAAAAAGTGGTAAACTATTCAACCTCCCCTTCTAGTTTTCCACAATTGGTATCAGGAGCCACGTCAAACAAGATTTTTAAAATAAATTGTATTATAAAACTGAATCGATCTATGGAATCGGAAAAATATTTAGAAGGGCAATCTATGCAAAGACCACCACTATTTGAAAATTATGGATTTATTTATTGGAAAAATAGATTCGAAACTTATGTGAAATCAAAAGATCTAGATCTTTGGCATGTTATTACCTATGGTGATTTTTCTCCTATTCAAAATAATCCTGAAACTAAAAAGGATGAAATTGTACTGTTTGATAAACAAAACGATGATCTTAAAAAGAAACTTGCTAAAAATAATGAAGTCAAAATGGTGATTTATAATGCTTTGCCACGTAAAGAATATGAAAGAATTTTTATGTGTAAAACCGCAAAAGAAATTTGGGATACTTTGTTAATCACTCACCAAGGTAATAGTCAAGTCAAAGATAACAAAATAGATCTTCTTGTTCAACAATATGAACAATTTATGATTCCGGAAGAGGAATCGATAGATAATGCTTTTGCTAGATTTAACACTATTATTACTAGCTAAAAGCACTTGATGAAGGTTTTTCTAGCAAGATTTATGTTAGGAAATTTCTTAGGGCACTTCATCCTAAATGGTGCGCAAAGGTTACATCTATTGAACAGTCAAAGGATTTAACATCACTATCACTTGATGAACTTATTGGAAACTTGAAAGTTTATAAAGCAATAATAAAGAAAGATTCTGAAATGGTTAAAGGAAAAAGAGAACAAAATAGATCTCTTGCCTTGAAGGCCAAAAAGGAATCAAGTGATGAAGATAGTTCGACCTCCGATAGTGAAGACGAAGAATACGCCATGGCCGTGAGAGACTTCAAGAATTTTTTCAAAAGACGAAAATTTGTAAGACAACCACACGATGAAAGAAAGTCATCCCAAAGAAATAAAGATGACAAGAACGACAAAAGTGAAAGACATTACTTCAAATGTGGAGATCCAAATCATCTCATCGGAGAATGCCCAAAACTATCAAGAAACCATTATTAAAGAGCCTACGTTGGATGATCATGGAGTGATAGCAACGAAGAAGGAGAAGAAAAGACTAAAGATGAAAAATGTCTTATGGCTAAAGCATCCAATGAGGTATCTTCCGAAACCGAATACTTTAGTGACGACCTATCATCATTAGATGAAAAAGACTTAGATAGTGAATATAATCGATTATGCAAAATAGGTCTATAAGTCATGGCTAAAAACAAATCACTAAAGCATATCAAAAATCGATTAGAAAATGAAGTATTCGAACTAAAAAATAAACTATCTAAATTAGAAAAATGTAAAGAGGTAAATGAAGAATGTAAAATATGTCAAGACCTCAAGTTTGAAAATGAAAAGCTTAAGGAAGAAATTTACAAGCTTAATCAATTTAATAATAGTAGTCAGTCACTTAAGAAAATAATAAGTTTTCAAAAACCATCCGGAGATAAATCCAGTTTAGGATTCAATTTTACCAAAGGATCAACAAGTGAGTCTAAACAAGTGAATTTTGTAAAGTCAAAAGAAATTAAACCTAAAGAAAAATTGGTAGAATCAAACTCAAGTCCAAGACCAAAAATTATACTTATAAACAATACTAAAATTCCCATTGCAAGTGACAATGAAGTAAAACATTTTTATAAACCTTCTTTAAAACCCGAAGTCGGATTTACTAAACCTAAAATGAGATCTAAAACTTCTCCTCCAAAAAGAACTAATAACCCTTAACCTCGGTCTAAAACACCACAACCTAAGAGAGATCAAGGTAGAAAAAATTATCCAAATAATAATCATTCAATGTGGAATTATTCACAACAACCAAACTTCTTTTCGTGGGGAATATGTCCACCCTATATGTATCCGAATCAAATGCAACCTATGCAAAACATGTTCAGAACTAATAATCTTGGACCCATGAGACATTGGGGACCAAGTGGTTGAGTCATTACAACATTTAAGATGAGTTGTTCATAAATAGTGTTTGGAATCCGATGAGTGTATACATTCTTAAAACTTTATGACATGATTACCAAAAGATTTCTCCATCAAAGCTTGCTCACTTGAAGATGTTAAAGAAAACACATTGTAGGCAAAGGTACGCTTTCTTTCCCAATTACTTAGAATATAGATTATGTG